>CM060963.1:40330116-40507616 GCA_030765045.1 Tenodera sinensis
ATAACGCACGTGCAACTTGGAGTTGTACGTAAGCTAGCGCGTATACATAATTCGGCGGTTGCTAAAGGGTGACAAAGTTAAATTGTTATAACGTTGTAGTTGAAGTTACAAAGTTACATTCTATTTAAATATCGTCGGCAGTTCTCTGCAAATCTGGAAATTTACAAATAAAGTGATACGTTGGTTAATTCTTCGTTTGGTTCCATTCCTACCACAACTCAGGCATACCCTGTAGATTAGGACCTCTTGCTAGAGCTAGTCCGGACACCAAACACAAGATCTTATAGGTCTTAAAGGAGACGTCTTCGACGGACAGGAACGTTTGGGTCAATTTGTATTAGTTACAACTGAAATTACTGAGTAAAGCAAGAAGATAACTTTGTGTTATAGATAGAAGCTATACTCATAACCTCAAAATAGGCCTAATAGCCTATACGACAGCATATAACTAGAAACTCTTAGTCAGATATGTTCGTTGGTGTTGAAACAATGTTATACAAATGAGGGGATATTACCCCGAGTTACCCTCAGTTGAGAGAATATTCATTTAACTTGTGAAATGACGCCATGTCTTGGCGAGGGCAACAAATGGCCCTGACACAAAGGATTCCTTCTGCGGAGTAATTTCTTTCAGTAGATATCATCAACATTCCCCAGTTATTACGTGCAAGCAATTACAGCTAAGGGGAAAATTGCACATTACCCTTCTAATAGATGTATGCTCCTGTTTTCTTTTGCTAGTCATTAAATTAGCAACCGTCTTGTGATTAATTGCGCGGTTTGTTCTCCGTGAAAGAGTGGGTGCTTTCAGAAATTCATCTTTATACCATCCGCAGAACGGATGACAATATTTAATTTTATGGGCGCGTTCTTGGATAGAGAAACTACGAAATTAAGTTTGAAAGCTTCAAGTTGGAGAGCTAGAATTAGATTAGTGCAGACACAGACTTTAAATAGCTTATTGCACAAAAGCTGTATATTCGTTTAATAACACACTTTATAACAAATACATTTAAACTTGCATTGTCAAACATTTTAACCTTTTAAAGTGAAACTACAGCAGTTAAAGTGCACAAATCAACCACACAGCAGCTCTTACTCGTCCATCGCCAACACTTCCAACCCAGAAAGAATGAATTAAAAAAAAGTCAAATGAAGTGGAGGTAAGACAATTTTACAGGGTGATATTATCCTTTCTGATGAACCGGGGAAAAAAACCGAAAGAAAAGTCAGTCAATATTTCACTGGAAATATAAGTTTTGAGGCCCCCCTGAATCCAAAAACAAGCAGTCTAAATAATGGTGCGCGCGTGTGTCTGTGAGCAACATAACTCAAAAACGAGAGATCCACCAAAAACCAAAGTTTCGAATATTTCAAAACTACGACACGAAGGTTTTTAAGAAAATTAGTTTCCCCTAAAGAACCCTTCACAAGGAAAATTTTAGGAAAACTTTGATTTTCTCAAAAATGACTAACAATTTTGATTAAAAAATATATTTTAAGACATTTTTATGGCAAATGAAATATATATTTTGAATTTTCGGGTTATAACCCACATAATCCTGTTTGCTCTTGATGACTTTTGGATTACGGGTAACCCGTAAGACATACACTACAAAAAAATACAATTTATATCAAATCTTTGTGAAATGAACCATCTGCCAGAATTTTGCAATACTTACACCTTTCTTAATTAGGAAGCCCTATTAATTTTTTATCCACTCTTAAAACACCTGACTATCGCTTATTCCCCTTGCATCTACAAGAAAATTAGCAATACATTAGATTTTTTTCTAGGGATGTAGTGAAATTCCTGAAGAACGTAAGGAAGGCTGTATTAGGAATACGCCCCCTATTCCTGTGGAGGGGAGGGGGATGAGAGAGGACGTGTTGAACCGAGTGTCTGTTTATCCTCTAATAGGAGAAACGCAATTAGTGGGAATCAATTTGTGTGATGAGGTACGTACGTTAAGGGGTAGTATCGATTCGGGTGAAATGACCACCGTACAAAGTGTTGACCGCCTCCAACCATCCCTGTATCACTGCACGTGTATTGTCCAGCAACCGACACTTTTAGCAAGTTCTTTCGATGGACATTTCTGCCACAATTGCAAGATAGGCTCAGATATATTGTACAGTAGTGTCCATTACTCGTAAGTAGGAGAAGAATTGTATTCCTTCCAAATATTCCATTTATAGATTTCTCCAGAAATATATCTTTTGTGGTCCCTTGAATCCAAAAAAGCATTTTTAGAAAAAGTTCCGCACGTGTGTGTGTCAGTGTTTGTATGCATGAACAACAGAACTTAAACCGAAGTCTCTTCAAACCAAAGTGGGTATTTAAGTTTAATATATTTTAACGAAACACCAAGATTTTGAATAAAATTACTCCACCCTAAACTACCCTTTACATAGAAAATTGTTCGCAAATTTTGATTTTCTTGAAAATGACTAATGATTTTGATTAAAATGCTATATGTTTAAGGTATTTTATGGTAAAAGAGATGTATATTTTAAATTTTGTGGCTTTTGCATAACTGGTAAGCCAAATCTTACGATACAAAAAATGCAAAACTCGTTAAAACATACAATTGATGTCCAAATGATGTTTTTAGAGTTATTCCATGTTATTTGTGTGAGTTTTGCATAACTTATACTTTCCACAAATGGAACATCGTTATTCGTTTGTTATATGTGCAAAGAGAACGGAATTTGAAAGCTTTAAAACATTTGACAATCACTCAAGGTCTAATGTATTCCCATATTCCCCTTGTACCTACAAGAAAATGAGCAGAAGATAGACGAATAAAGGTTTGTTAGAATCGTTAGTACAACAGTAGAGAAATCCATTAGTTTTTTTTTTTTTTTTGTTACTTTCTCTACTGGAAATACATGTTTTGACGCCCAATGAAATGGAAGGGGAAAAGTGGTTCGGATATGTGTGACTGAAGAGCATAATCGGAAGGATGTGTTTATGCTGTCCTTTTTATTATACTACATATTACATTCGTATGGTTTTCTCTGCTCGCTTTTTGTTTATGTAACACAATCACATATCCCTCTTTACACCTCCTTCAACCTAAAGTTCTTAAAATTGTCTATGATTGAAATACAAATGCAACGTATTACATTCACACTGCTTTGTCTACTCGCTTTTGTTCCTGTAGTAAGTATGTGTGATTGTTTAACAGTGCATAGTGTTTTTCCCTTGTTTTTATTTATCTATTTCGTTTAATTTTTACTTTCTCTACTGGTAACTAGGGGAAGTATTGTATTCCACCCAAAAATTCGAAGTCGAGATTTCACCGGAAATACATGTTTTGAGGCCCCCTGAATCCAAAAAAAAGCATTTTTAGAGAAAGGTCCGTGTGTGTGTCTGTGTGTCTGTCAGTCTGTCAGTCTGTGGACAGCATAGCTCAAAAACGAAAAGTCGGTTAAAAACCAAAGTTGGTATTTAAATTTAATGTCGTTCAAGGATGTGACACGAAGATTTTGAAGAAAATAGTCCCACCCTAAACAACCCTTTACATGGAAAATTTTTCGAAAATTTTGATTTTCTTGAAAATAGCTCTAACGATTTTGATTAAAATGTCATATGTTTGAGATATTTTTATGACAAATGAAATTTTTATCTCGAATTTTCTGGCTATAGCCCCTGTAGTCGTATTTACTCTGGACGACGTTTGCATAACTGGTAAACTGTTAGAGATAGACCAAATTATACTATACAAAAAATGTAGATCTTGCTAAAATACACAATTTATGTCTCAATAAGTTTTCTTGTAGGGTGAACCATTTCGGAGATATACCTTGTTATGTGTGTGAGTTTCGGAAAACTTGGAACTTTCTTGACATGGGTCATCGTTGTTCATTTTTTTATGTTACGTGTAAAAAGAGAACGGAATCTCAAAGCTTTAAAAGATTTGACTATCGCACAAAGCCTACTGTATTCCAATATTCCCCTTGCACCTACAAGGAAATAAGCAATAAGATAATTTGTACAAATGTTTATTTTAACTAACACGAAGAAGATATAGGAATTAGAGTTTGTAAGAATGGTCAGTACAAGAGTAGAGAAAGTCATGTGAGTGCAACACATCAGATTTTTATTGATTATAGTACCCTAAGAGTTACACTCTTTGTGTAAGTAAATTAATACTTTTTAAATGTCTACAAAGAAAAACATGGCTATTGGGCAGGTGTAATCCAAGTCCAGAAGTTATAGAGATGAATAATTAAATCATGGGCAACGCCATCAATTTTTAAGCATCGGGGACAATAAGGTGAACTGTTTCTCCACATTTCCTTGTGGATCAACTGCACATGCGTTGATTAAACAGACTCTGCGTATTCTAAATTTCAAGTGATTGCAAAATTACTACATTTTGCTGGAAAATGTTCAATTTGAGGAAGTTAGCGATTGTATAACTCTCCAAGTTTGCTGACTACGCTACGCTGAAACTGCTGCTGCCATCTGTCTGTGATCCCTGAAACTTCGCAGATCTCTCCTCCCCTCACAGTTTTGAAAATCCTAGTTCCCCCGATATTCATTTTTCACGATGATCTCAATCCCTCCCTTGGAGGACGTTAATGCTGAGTGATTAATTAATATTTGCTAGCAGTAGTTAATATTCAGGGAGGGGATGTGTTCGGTTCCCGGACATGTAAACTTGAGTCAACTTGAGCTTGCATCCCTCGCCGACCCTCAGTCAAATACTCGACATTTGTCATTCCTAGGGACGCGACCACGTCACTTTCACGAACCCGGTTCACATCTGTGTGTGCCGCGCAATAATTTACTTGTCAGGAGTGGCGCGTGAGAGAGAAAATAAAACTTTGGGGGGGGGGAGGTGGTCAGGTGGACATCGGCGCGGTGACAACTGGATTCCACATCCGAGAGTACCTGCAGTGGACAAAGTACTGTCACAGCTACCTTAGTGTTAGCAGAGTCTAACTTACTTGTGTTACAAGGCGTTATTTACCCCCTTTTCTACAGGGGTACAGGTTATACCAAAACTTTAACAACGCCCATTGATAATTTGAATTTCTTTGAATAACACAACATTATACATAATTATAAATTCATAGCACATTGCTTCAAACATACATTGACGATGGAACCATTGGTCTAGCACTTTGCTACAGATCTGAAAATTTACCGCTTTTCCTATATTCTTTGTCTGTGCCACACTCGTGTTTGCTATCCCCAATTGAATTGCAATATCTCTATATAACTTGGCGCACTTATGGAAACCCTTGTCAATTGTTGATGAACAGTATATGATAATTTCATATTTATAAATATGCACCTTTCCCTTCAGAGAAAAATAAAACAGGCATTGCATATATTTTTATAGTCACATCTCCAAAAGTATTTACAAATAAGATTTCTTATGGTTTTTCTAAAACTGAAAAGAAATCGCAACTCCTTAAAAATAATGACATAGATACACATAATTTTTTTAAATGTAACTTTTCATAGGGTATATTTTTTGACGAAACATAAGGCGAAATAGTTTAAGAACATAGCGTATTTCGGTGAAGATATGATATACCTAAAGCCAGTTTGGATAAAATAAAAATTTTCACAAAATGTTCTATTTAAAGGGTATTGTGTGGAGGGAATCTTTCTTAAAAATCTTCATGTCGCAAGCTTGGAAGATGCTAAAATTAAATATACTCGTATTAAACCGTTTTATGTGCTATGCTTTTCGCACACAGCAACATATACTAATTATACAATAATTTTTTATATTTATCTGCAAATTACAGACAGAGAAATCCACACTTTTTGGGTTAGGTGCATGTTCACACAATGCTCACAGTACCCCCTCCCCGTAAATGATGTCGCTCTGGGTGGCTCAGTTGGTTAGACGCTGGCCTATCGATCCCAAGGTCGCGGGTTCAAACCCGGCCCAGACCGATGGTTCTAAGTGTGCTTAAAAACGACAGCTCCATGGCAGTAGATTTATCATCTCATTTTCTTTCATTTCTGAACATCTGAAGTCTCCATGTGCAGTAAAACAATTAATGTGTTATTCAAAAATGGCAGACAAAAGATTTGAACAATATTCTAGTGAGGCAAAATCAAACAACTGTAATTTTAAATACAGCAGACCTACATTTAAGGAAATAGCGTAAAAAACAAAGGTGGCCAAGCGCCACCTAGCGCCAAGAGCAGCAGTTTCCAAGCGCAATCATCCGCGTCATCTGTTCGACACTGCCAACTGTTCTTATAATAGCTGTAAGAATGTTACAGCTTGTTTACTTTTAAATCACTTAATATTAAATAAATTAATTATTTCACTCGATGTTTTCATATTTGGGATAATTTTTCTCACATTTTGGGCTCGCAAAATTGTCATATGAAGCTCTCTCGTCGTATTATTACAGGCGTTCGTGTGTCGTATCTTTTGAAGATATCAAAATTGAAATTAATCCATTACGTTGGAGGTTATATTGTCCTTTAAAGTAAGTCAACATTTTCGGGGTAGACGCTCAATTTGCTCGATTCTGGCATTTTCTTTGGACCATATCGATTGCTGATGTGGACCCCATCTGGTGTCAAAATCCCGATGTGGGACCTAAGCCCAAGCGTACCATTATTCCTTGGAACACCTTTTGGATGGATTAAGGGCGCACACCCTCCTCCCTAAAGATTAATGTCTGTATGAATTAAAAACGCCACCCTTCCTAAGCCAGATATATATACATTTCCAGGCAGCGTATCCAATAATCCAACGCGCCGCACATTTCGACTAAGTCCGTACCGCGTTTACACCTGATGCCACAGACAAAGTAAGCATTATTATCGATTAAATATTAATAACCTTCCATTAGGCGCAGGGAGGGGGTAAAAGCTTACAGGGCGGAGTTGATGGTAGGAGTGGGGATTGTATAATGTGTCTTTGCTAGGGAGAACCACCCCTCTGTATTAAAGAGAATAATCAACTGATACCAAACATTTCGCAGTCTACTTGCGTGCTAGTTTCTTGGTAAACGTCTGTTTAACATTGCATTTGAGCTTCGAGCCTCGGCTGCAGTTTCACCTCCCATACACGTGGTCACCACTCGGGGAATCCCAACTATCAATTTTACACACCTTCACATTTTTACTTTCTCTACTGGTAAGTAGGGGAAGTATTGTGTTCCACCCAAAAATTCGATGTCGAGATTTCACCGGAAATATGAGCCCATGAATCCAAAAAAAGCATTTTTAGAAAAAGGTCCGTGTGTGTGTGTGTTTGTGTCTGTGTGTCAGTCTATGGACAGCATAACTCAAAAACGAAAAGTCGGTTCAAAACCAAAGTTGGTATTTAAGTTTAATGTTTCTCAAGGATGCGACACGAAGATTTTGAAGAAAATAGTTCCACCCTAAACCTCCCTTTACATGGAAACTTTTTCGAAAATTTTGATTTTCTTGAAAATGGCTCTAACGATTTTGATTAAAATGTCATACGTTTGACATATTGTGATGACAAATGATATGTATATCTTGAACTTTCTGGCTATAGCCCCTGTAGTCGTATTTACTCTGGACGACTTTTGCATAACTGGTAAACCGTTAGAGATAGACCAAATCATACTATACAGAAAATGTAGATCTTTCTAAAATACATAATTTATGTCTCAATAAATTTTCTCGTAGGGTGAACCATTTCGGAGATATTCC
Organism: Tenodera sinensis; assembly: GCA_030765045.1. Lineage (NCBI taxonomy): Eukaryota > Metazoa > Arthropoda > Insecta > Mantodea > Mantidae > Tenodera > Tenodera sinensis. The sequence goes on from CM060963.1 coordinate 40,337,789, forward strand.
TTGTTTAATGTGTGAGTTTCAGAAAACTTCTAACTTTCGTGAAATGGATCATCGTTGTTCATTTTTTATATGTTAAGTGTGCAAGGAGAACAGAAACTCAAAGCTTTAAAAGATTTGACTATTGCACAAAGCCTACTGTATTCTAACATTCCCTTTGTACCTACAAGGAAATAAACAATAAGATAATTTGTACAAATGTTTATCTTAACTAACACGAAGAAGATATAGGAATAAGAGTTTGTAAGTTTGGTTTGTACAGGAGTAGAGAAAGTCATGCGAGTGCAACACATCAGATTTTCACTTAAGGTAAAGGACCCATTTATTGTAGTACTGATACAGAAAGGTGAACATGTTTTAGAAGTTCTACGCAGGGTGAAAGGGAATTTGCTGCATTCCTTCTAATATGTCCTTCATAGAAGCATTACAGACAAGAAAGTCTGAAGTCATTTTTTTCTTTAATCAGCCAATTTTTAAGAAATAAATGGTTTTGATTCCAAGCTGGATGCGTAATTCCACAAGAATGTACTAAGCTAATATTTTTTTACTTGTAAGACGACATCTCACAGGATTTCGAAACAATTAATCACTTAAAAGAATTAAAGGAATATTCCGAGCAGTGTTTTTCAAAACGTGAAGTAACTCGGCGACGTTCGTTGAGGTTGGTCAGGGATCTGAACCGGCTTCTGAATGTAAATACTTCGGTCCCTTGCAAGCATGACGTACGGTAGTGTAGTGCTTTGGGAGACAAACAGTACAACTGGCATTCTATTGGCCCACACTCGCACAATAAAAACGGAAGTACAAGGCCTGGTGTTTGTTTACGCTCACGAAACACGCCGTTACGGTGTTTATGTACTGAACCAGTGAAAGCGACACCCACACAATCTGCAGTGCTGCCAGCTTGTTTGTCTCCTTTTTCGCAAAAATACTAAAATATCTAGACCACATAAATAACGATGTGATAAGAACAGAAGTTCTGTTATGGTGTTATTTGTTACCGAACTTCACATAGATCACCCTGTATTTCATGTTGAGCTCTGTTATGGTGTTATTTGGTACAGAACTTCACATAGATCACCCTGTATTTCATGTTGAGCTCTGTTATGGTGTTATTTGTTACCGAACTTCAAGTAGATAACCCTGTATTTCATCATGAGCTCTGTTATAGTGTTATTTGGTACTGAACTTCACATAGATCACCCTGTATTTCATGTTGAGCTCTGTTATGGTGTTATTTGTTACCGAACTACACATAGATCACCCTGTATTTCATGTTGAGCTCTGTTATGGTGTTATTTGTTACCGAACTTCACATAGATCACCCTGTATTTCATGCTGAACTCTGTTATGGTGTTCTTTGTTACCGAACTTTAAGTAGATCACCCTGTATTTCATGTTGAGCTCTGTTATGGTGTTATTTGTTACCGAACTTCACATAGATCACCCTGTATTTCATGCTGAACTCTGTTATGGTGTTCTTTGTTACCGAACTTTAAGTAGATCACCCTGTATTTCATGTTGAGCTCTGTTATGGTGTTCTTGGGTACAGAACTTCACGTAGATAACCCTGTATTTCATGTTGAGCTCTGTTATGGTGTTATTTGTTACCGAACTTCAAGTAGATAACCCTGTATTTCATCATGAGTTCTGTTATAGTGTTATTTGGTACTGAACTTCACATAGATCACCCTGTATTTCATGTTGAGCTCTGTTATGGTGTTATTTGTTACCGAACTACACATAGATCACCCTGTATTTCATGTTGAGCTCTGTTATGGTGTTATTTGTTACCGAACTTCACATAGATCACCCTGTATTTCATGCTGAACTCTGTTATGGTGTTCTTTGTTACCGAACTTTAAGTAGATCACCCTGTATTTCATGTTGAGCTCTGTTATGGTGTTATTTGTTACCGAACTTCACATAGATCACCCTGTATTTCATGCTGAACTCTGTTATGGTGTTCTTTGTTACCGAACTTTAAGTAGATCACCCTGTATTTCATGTTGAGCTCTGTTATGGTGTTCTTGGGTACAGAACTTCACGTAGATAACCCTGTATTTCATCATGAGCTCTGTTATAGTGTTATTTGGTACTGAACTTCACATAGATCACCCTGTATTTCATGTTGAGCTCTGTTACGGTGTTATTTGTTACCGAACTTCACATAGATCACCCTCTATTTCATGTTGAGCTCTGTTATGGTGTTATTTGGTACAGAACTTCACGTAGATCACCCTGTATTTCATGTTGAGCTCTGTTATGGTGTTATTTGGTACAGAACTTCACGTAGATCACCCTGTATTTCATGTTGAGCCCTGTTATGGTGTTATTTGGTACAGAACTTCACGTAGATCACCCTGTATTTCATGTTGAGCTCTCTTATGGTGTTATTTGTTACCGAACTGTTACGCAGGTGCTTGTGATGTTTACCAAATTGACACACAGAGTCCCGATATTGTTAAGCCGAGGCAGTATTAGCTGAAAAGAGGATCAGGAACGCTGGCAACTCCAAGCATTCAAAAGCCCATTCTATTAATGACACACGTAATTAGTGTTTTTGTTCGACAAGGGAATTTAATACAGCACTAGCAAAACAATTAGTAATTTAGCTTAAAACATGGACACATTCAGAATCCATAGCACCATGTTAGGTGGGTGGGGATTGGATAATGGAAATATAATCAGTGGCGTGCATGCTCAGCAATGGTTTAGACTAGAGGTTAGGAATTACTGGACGAATTCAGCGGAATTATGTGACTGTGCTTAGAAGTCACTGATGGAGTGAACTGGTTCAATATTATAAGTTGGTTCACTTCAAGTAGTTAGGATACGTTCCTTTTGGGCTTGTAATGCGCTGGAAATACTCAACTATTGATACTATGGAATTATACAAATAACACTATATGCACCATACCTAAAATAACACACCTGCGAAGTTTTAATCCGTTTGGGAGGGGGAACAGATTTTTGGATGTCATTATTAAAGTGGTACGTCTATACTTGTCTTTAAATAGGAATGCCCACACTTCCACTTGAAGTTTGAACTCGTTTTTCTCGGAAACAATTTTTTTCGTTACTTTCTCATGTTGAAAATATATCTTTTCCTACAAAAATATAGCTAGTGATCTAAAACCTTTTTCCAATATAGTTCAAGATATGGGTACTAAAATGTCCGTTTGGAATTTTGATATTGGTTATATTTTTAAAAAAAAAAACTAATAATGATGCGCTGTTTTGACATTTTTACACTTTGCGGAATTACTTTATTTTAAGGAAATCTACTCATTATATGAATTTCCATTCTTTAATGTGTTACAAAGGCAGTAAGAGATATAGTTTTGAAAAATGATCTTCTATAGTTCAACACCTTTTTTAGATATATTTATATTGTTATATTATCCTAGCTAGTGGAGATGCTGTTTGTTCTGCCTAAAAGTTCTCCTAAACCGAAGTTTTCATGTATCATGATACTCCAGTTATCTAATAGCCCGTTTTGGTACTATCGTGGTTTGTCTAAGCAACATTCATACGTTTTCTTGTGCCCTTCAGTATGATGGCTTCTGATTTTAATCTGTTATTTGTCATCTCAACGATTCATTTACCCTATATATTAATTCATCTTCATCTTCCTTACTAACAATTGCTAGATCGTCTGCAAAAGCAATTGTGGTGCACCATCAAATTTAGGACTCAATCGTGCAGTTGGCCCAAGAATGGAGCCCTGCGGTACAACTTCCGTTGTTTCTATCTCTGCTTTGTTGGTATGGATTTTCGTTTCTTGGAAGTAGGATGTCAGCCAAATTTATTACTATATATAGTGAGATGTTTATTTGCCTAAGACCCTCTAATATAGTGCTCCAGGTAGCGGCATCAAACGCTTTGTTCGTGTCTAATATGATTAATGCGGCTCATTTTCCCTTCGACTCGTACTTAATTCTAAACATTTTCATTTCTGAAACCCATATTGTTTATTCAATAAACCTCCGTTTGCTAAAACCTCCCTTCCTCATATGATCTTTAAGATCGCCTTATAGAGTTTACTTATGGTATTCAGTAGTGGACAGCTCTAACAGCGATTTATCTCCTTTCAACAAAGATACCTTGGCCATCTTCCATATAATTGGAAAATCTTGTTTCACTAGCAGTGTTTAACACCCCCAAAATCGAGTCTGTTATTACTGTAACAGCAGTTTTACATTACTACTACTAGTCCTACCACTACTATTACTACCACTACTACTACTTCTGTTACTACACACTTAGACGTTGTCGCCCTAACTGGTCCTCTGCAGCCATTCATTTAATCACTTCTATTCTAGTTTGAGGATTATCTCGTAAAGGAAAGTAATGAATGCAACTTAAAGGAAGAGAGAGAGAAAAAAAAAACAAGAAATGCCTGCTACCCTCTTGAGACACGTGTAAGAAAAATCTTCCCCAGAAAGAGATACGAGAGCAGGTAAAAATCACCTCGCACTTCTCTTGTTTATTTTATCCCCCCCCCCCCTTCACCTCGATTTGAGCAACATGCGACTGCCGGCTGAGAGCTTTTCAACATTGACAAAAGATTCCGGAGAATTTTTCCTTTCTATCTCGGCCCTTCAACCTGATGATCCCGGCCCGGCCCGGCTCCTTAATGGAGGCTGTCTTCTCTTTGATGTCACGGAAGTACATACCTACAGGAGATTCATTTTCCTAGATTAAAATAGATCACTCTGAGAGTTTTTAAACTCTTAAACTCGCCACTCTTCCTTTCAAACCAAAGCGTAATCTTCATTTACTCACTGTCACGGTTTTTGTTCATTTCCTCCCCTTAGTCTTGGCAGCGGAGAACTTGCACCTCAGAGAATAAAGACAAGAAAATGACTTTAAAAGGCAAGTTGTTGTTTTCATACAGGAATTACTCGGTCATAAAACTACTCAAACATTCCTTGATGTGTCCTTTGTATGTATGTCCTGATGACTTTTGTGTAATTAGTAAACCGTCAGAGATAGATCAAATCTTACATGTATGCTACGCTGCCTCTATTCTCACAGAATCATTTCAGAGGGCTTTTTGCTGCTTCTATTTTGCACAATTGGAATAATTTCAGAGGGCTTATACAAAATACAGCCTCAGAAATTATCTAATTTGCTAGCATTAGTTGATTATTCTTATATATTACCAATTTCTTTATTTTAGGACATTTTTAGGCATTCAATACGCTTGTATGGTTAAAAACTAGAGATTCTGGCCTTAAATACAGCATTTTGAACCGAAACCAAAAGAGTGTCTGAAAAAACGAGATAGCTCCTATGTCTTCAAACTTCTGATACATTTAACCTTGGTGCAATATATTTCTAATTTCAATGCAGGACAGCTGAGTTCTGTCAAATTTAAATTGAAACAAAACTAAACGTTTTTATTTAGTTTTCTTTGATTATCTTTCACCAAGTCCTTCAATATCAGAAAATATTTATCATAAATAAGAAGTATTTAGTAGTAATTTTCAGAATAGACGTCAAAGTGAGTTGTAGTGGGTAGAGAAAATCATGTGATTGCAACGCATTAGATTTCTCAAACAATAACTGTTATTGAAACCGCAACGATCCGTCAAAAAAAGAATGCAACACAGTTAGAGCATTAAGGAAAGCAGATTACCCTTGTTACAGACGCACTAATAATGCTAAAAGCGTCTATTGTTGCGGATAACAATGGGGTTTCCTTAGCGGCTGTGCTGCTAAATACCGGACATTTGGGGCGTGCTTTTGTTTCCATTAGGGGAGCGAACCAGAATTTAAAATCCAACCCCTACAAAGGAATATGATATCTAACAGAGGGTGAGGTGACGTCAGAGCTCCCCGGTGTCCATTATTTTACGTTTTGCTATTGTAATTTAGTAATAATGTCATGGAAATGGATTTAGTCAGTTGAAACAAATCTCTGTAACCGTAGCAGGTGGGCATTGTTTCCCGTGGATCACTTTCCCACGTTAATAAGGAGAGCGTCACTAAATTAGTTGCCAAGCTGATAAGAGACTATTGTGCGACCGTAATAATATTAGTAATAATAGTAATAGAAATTACAGTAATAGTAATAGTGATAATGATAAACAATAATAATGAACAATAACAGCAAACTCTTCATGGCTCAGGAGAATTATTTTCCTGTTCCGATCTCGTATTTCTTCCCATCTTTTCATTTGTCTTCCTATTCCATAACACTTCCTTTCTGCCACTTGTATTTGGCTCCAATCTTTCTTTTCTTGTGCCCATGTTTCCATACATTAAAACCGGGACAAGACATTGCCTTAAATTTTAGATTTGATCCTTTCGGGTTTTTATTTGCAAGGTACTCTACAAATATATTAAAAATACTCACTTTATTCCTTATTTCACTTATCGCACTTCGTTTGTTTTACGGTAGCGTACCTTTTGTTTCGCGACTCGGGCTTTTCCCGCTGGGGTGCGCGAGTGGTTTTGGGTACCTCTCGGTCTGTAGTCGTGATTCTCTCCTTTCTTGGCGTGAACGGAAAGTGGTTCGGCATTTGTTTGGACTAAGGCTCAGAGTAGAATGGCTTTCTAACTGTATACTTGCCTGGTTGGTGCTTCTAACGCGAAAAATTGAATGTTTAGGGAAGTAATTCTCGTAACCCGTAAGATATGGACGTGAATCATCTGGAACTTTCAAATAGGCTCAAATATTGCCAACTCCTCGTTTGGGCTGGAGTTGAATAGGATAATGCAAACCGGTTATTTTTCACTTGCATTTCTGTTGTGCCTTTCGTCATCTGTTTTCTTTAAGGGCGCACTATGCCGATTATTCTGACTGACACACACACGAAACCTTTTCTAAAAATGTTTTTTTTTTTTTGGTGCAATACCAGTAGATAAAGTAAAAATGGCGTTTAAATGTAGTGTATATAGTATATAAAGCTTGCGCTAGGTCTATAAAAAACGGGGGAATGTAAAAAAATTCCATGCCAACCAATGATTGAAGATTTGGGATACACTTATATGCATAAACCTAAAAATGTTCAATTGCATAATTCTTCGACCATGTTTCAATCCCAGCTAAAAGGTGACAGCATTATTGTGGCAGCGTGTACACAATGGTCTTTCCTATTTGAGTATAAATTTTCTGGCGATTGATATAAAGTTTTCCTTCAAAATTTCTCTAGAACTAATATAATAAATACGACACTTTAAAATACGCTTATAAAACGACGAATGGTAGTGTTTTATTCCGTCGAGGGTTTAATTAACGTAGCTAATTGCCTCACTGAAATTTACACGTAACATGAAGGATTTCGTTCCCGTATGTGAGCAATTTCAATAAATTTCCATATCGACATTAAAATTAGAGGCTTATAACTGATGTCATTCTAATGACATCAGTCGTTAGCGTACGTCACAAAACAGATGACGTTCTTGTTTCTTGCGTGACAGCGCAGTAATTAAAATAAACTCAATTTAAGGCAATACTCTACTGAACTGTGTAATTTTTACTTTCTAACTAAACTAACCAAAAAAGGTTCATTTCTGGCTATCTGTGTGTCTGTGGACAGAATAACTCGAAAACAAACTCGGTTGAAAACCAAAGTTGGTGTTTAAGTTTAATCTCTTTCAAGGATGTGACACGAAGATTTTGAAGAAAATTGCCCCACCCTAAACTACCCTTTACATGGAACATTTTTTGAAAAGTTTTGATTTTCTTGAAAATGGCTCTAACGATTTTGATTAAAATGTCATATGTTTGAGATATTTTTATGACAAATGAAATGTATATCTTGAATTTTCTCGCTATAGCCCCTGTAGTCGTATTTACTCTGGACGACTTTTGCATAACTGGTAAACCGTTAGAGATAGACCAAATCATACTATACAAAAAAAGTAGATCTTGCTAAAATACACAATTTATGTCTCGATAAATTTCCTTGTAGGGTGAACCATTTCGGAGATATTCCTTGTTATGTGTGTGATTTTCGGAAAACAAAACTTTCGTGAAATGGAACATCGTTATTCATTTCTTAATATGTTAAGTGTGGAAAGAGAACGGAATCTCAGAACTTTAAGATTTAACTATCGTATAAAGCCTACTGTATTCTAATATTCCCCTTGTACCTACAAGGAAATAAGCAATAAGATAATTTGTACAAATGTTTTTTCTCAACTAACACGAAGAAGATATAGTAATAAGAGTTTGTTAGAATAGTTAGTACCAGGGTAGAGAAAGTCATGTGAGCGCAACACATCAGATTTTTTAGTTTATTGTTGCCACCATTAGGAACAAAAGGTCAAAAGGAAGGTCATAGTCACTACATAGGTTGGTGCCACCTTATACACCGTGGCCAAGTGTTGCCCTAGGGCGTTGTATTATTATCCCAATTGTTTCCTTCTGTTGTTTAGTTACCCTGTAGTCCCGGACCTCCCCGCTTGCTAAACCATGCACTCCGGTATATATATTAAAGGAAATAACCTTGTTTTGCCCGTGAGAGTTACAGTATTTCAACTGTTATAAATTGTCTTATTGCTATATCAACAACAGCTTCTTATATTATAATTACAATTATATTTTGAAACATCACACTAACATCTTAACTACTCTCAGGAAGGCGACACCCAAAATCTACGGAGTGTGACATTTTGAAAACTAAAATTAACATGCTTGTGTTTGACTGCTAATTTTTGATATTGTCCGAGTTGATTGACGTGTACTTTGATTTGATCTATTACTTTACTGATTATAGCTATGAAGATTTTGAAGAAAATAGCCCCACTCTAAACTACCCTTTACATGGAAAAATTTTCGGTAAATTTGATTTTCTTAAAAATGGCTATAACGATTTTGATTAAAATGTCATATGTTTGAGATATCTTGTTGACAAATGAAATGTATATCTTGAATTTTCTGGCTATAGCCCCTGTAGTCGTATTTACACTGGATGACTTTCGCATAACTGGTAAACCGTTAGAGATAGACCAAATCATACTATACAAAAAATGTAGATCTTGCTAAAATACACAACTTATGTCTCAACAAATTTTCTTGTAGGGTGAACCATTTCGGAGATATTCTTTGTTATGTGTGTGGGTTTCTGAAGTCTTAAAACTTTCGTGAAGTGGAACACTTGTTGATTTTTTTATATGTTAAGCGTGCAAAGAGAACGGAATCTCAAAGCTTTAATATATATGGCTATCGTACAAAGCCGACTGTATACCAATATTCCCCTTGCACCTACAAGGAAATAAGCAATGAGATAATTTGTACAAATTTTTATTTCTACTAATACGAAGGTGAGTGAGTGAATGTGTAGGGTTTAACGGCCCGTCGATAACGAACTTATTTGGGCAACACGAAGAAGATATAGGAATAAGAGTTTGTAAGAATGGTTAGTACGAGAGTAGAGAAAGTCATGAAAGTGCAACACATCACATTTTTTTCATTTAACCACATTCGCGGTATTCCTTGTTTGTGGTTCGAGCTGTCCAAAACTTAAATTTTTCTAACCTGGAAGTCATTAGTTTCTTTTTTCTCCTGATTATTCAAAGGTCATGGAATTTCAAAGCCATTGCATAGCCACTAGTTCTTAAAAGATTTGACTATCCCTTAAAGCCTACTGCACCCTATGCCCTTTCTATCTTCAAAGAAATACGCAATAAAAGAATTGCTGCAATTTTCATTTCGATCAAAATGAAGTATTAGTAGATAAAGAATAAACATTTGTAAGAATGGTTTATACAGGAGTGAGTAAAGAAAGTCATGTGAGTACAACACAGAATTTTTTAAAGTCTCTCTGCGCTTTACCTGTAAGTATATAATTGGATATTCAAATTGCAACGTAAATATAGAACTTGAAGTTCGCTGAAAACAAATTAGAAAAGGTCCAATGTGTGTGCATAACTGTGAAGCGAAAAGTTCATTGAATTTCAAACTAAACTTGGAATTTAAATAGTGGAACAGAACGCTTTCCAAGAGAATTCCCCTACCCCAAACTACCCTTTACAGCGTATCATTCATTGGATTCATACGTGAGTTAGTTACTAATTTTGGAATCTTGGACGATTCCTGCACATCAGGCAGCACATCAAAGAGAATCAAGGCAAAGTTACCTCACACCACTTGGTGGCTGCGTGTAAACACCCAACAATAGAGAGCGGGAAACTGTCTGTGGAAGCGTAGTGAAAAGGTAAATTTCGAGAAAAATCAGTGCTACGTCATTCCGGGTATATAAGGAAGCTACACGATATTCAGTTGTTTCTCGCGATGTGTGGATAAGTATGAAAATTCAAGACCAAATAACTATTTGGCTATCGCTATCGCGTAATGTGTAATTTAACTGCGACGGAAACGTTTATCTCGATTAATATGCGATAAAAGCGGGAATCGATTATAAAATCTGTATAAAATGGTTAGAGAGTCATATTAGTTAAGCAGTCGAGAAGGCAACATGCCGTTCAGCTTCACTGTGTGCAGATGGGCGATACACCAGAGGCTATGAATTGACATGACATCTCTGAAGGACCAATGCCCTTAGAGCCTGCATCACATTATCTGCTGTGCTCCCCGTTTAACGGGGTTACAAACACAAAACTACATGCAGCTTCTGTTTTCATTGTAACTATTGCAGTGTGTGCAGGCAAAGGGGGGTTGTCAAACGTTAACGTTGATGACATTCCTGTAATCGATCTGTCCGCTGCACACCACCGTGCAACAACTGCAGAAGCGACACCAATAAGCCTGTCATATGCACGTCTGTGGCTGTCTAAGACAGGTGCGTATGGTGGGTGCTGAAACTTAGACAAGCAAATTCTCTGTAACCCTGTGCTATCTTTGCGGAACTGAGATGATAAACCGTGGCAAATTTAGTTGCCTTGGAAACAATAAAACCTTCATAACGGCCACACAACTTCTTTATAATTATTTCTTAGTTCTTTTTACTTTCTCTACTGGTAAGTAGGGGAGGTATTGTATTCCACCCAAAAATTCGATGTCGAGATTTCACCGGAAATATATATTTTGAGACCTCCTGAATCCAAAAAAAAAAAAAAAGCTTTTTTAGAAAAAAGTCCATGTGTGTGTCTGTGTCAGTCTGTGTGTCTGTCTGTGGACAGCATAAATCAAAAACGAAAAGTGGGTTAAAAACCGAAGTTGGTATTTAAGTTCAATGTCTTTCAAGGATGTGACACGAAGATTTTGAAGAAAACAGCCCCACCCTAAACTACCCTTTACAAGGAAAACTTTTCGAAAATTTCTATTTTCTTGAAAATGGCTGTAACGATTTTTATTAAAATGTCATATGTTTAAGATATTCGTATGACAAATAAAATGTATATTTCGAATTTTCTGGCTGTAGCCTATGTAGTCTTGTTTACTCTGGATGACTTTTGAACAACTCCTAAACCGTAAGAGATAGACAAAATCTTACTGTAGAAGAAATATAGGTCTCACTAAAATACACAATTTATGTCTCTATAATTTTTTTTGTAGACTGAACCTTTTCGGAGATATTCCTTGTTATCTGTGTGAGGTTCCAAAAAGAAAACTTTCGTGAAAAGAAACATTGTTGTTCATTTATTTTATATGTTAAGCGTGCAAAGAGAACGGAATCTCAAAGCTTTCAAATATTTGACTTTCGCTCAAAGTCTACTGTATTCTAGTATTCCCCTTGTACCTACAAGGAAATAAACAATAAGATAATTTGTACAAATGTTTATCTCAACTAACATGAAGAAGATATAGGAATAAGAGTTTGTAAGAATGGTTAGTACAAGAGTAGAGAAAGTCATGTGAGTGCAACACATCAGATTTTTGATAATGTGAACGCTTCAGCTGGTGTTTCGTGCTATGAAACATTTTATTCATCCTACAGTTCATAAGATTTATAGCCACTCTATAGAAAAATAACAAAAAGTTATACACTGTTAATTAAAAACAAGGGTCATACTACAACAATCTGATGTGCTGCACTCACATGAATTTCTCTACTCTTGTACAAACTATTTATACAAACTCTTATTCCTATATCTTCTTCGTGTTAGTTGAGATAAACATTTGTACAAATTATCTTATTGCTTATTTCCTTATAGGTGCAAGGGAAAAGTTAGAATACAGTAGGTTTTGTGAGGTAGTCAAATGTTTCGAAGCTTTGAGATTCCGTTCTCTTTGCAGGCTTACAATATAAAAAAATGAGCAACGATGATCCATTTAACGAAAGTTAAATTATAACTACGCATTCATTTACCTGTGACTGGTACAAAGAATGTTTATAAAGAACAGAGGGTTGTGTTCCCAAGGCCACCTGGGAACTATAACCTTACACCACAAGCCTCGTTCATTAAGATGAATGGCATTAGCAATGCCATCGCCCCTCAATTGCCTGTTACGGTCCCTAATCTTGCCCACTTAACGTCTTCTCGCCCCTACCCCTATTAAACACCGTCAATCAATGCCACAGCAAAGAAAATGTACACAAAGGGTTGGTCTAGAGGGCGTTAAGACAGATATTGGACATGTCATCCTTCTTCAATATGATGCAGAGCGTTATCCATACATCACCAAGATCTGTGAGGGAGCGTAAGTCCCTCTGTCTTACCCTTAATGTGCGGGGTAAGTGGCGGAATGTCATCCCTTGGATGCGGTCCATCCATTTAGCGCAAGGAATGTTGCAGAAACTCAAACGGCGCTAACTGAACTCTTCATCAGCAGAAAAGAAACCATTAGGTTGGTGACGTCACCAGTTCAAAATGTAAACAGAACCTATATCATGGGCTAAATTAATTTAAACAGCACTGAAGCATTTTACCTATAGTAATATATGTAGTAATACACCAGAGGGTTGCATATAATGAAAGTTTTGTGAGCGTCAGAAACGCTATCCCAAGTATATACCTCGTACGCTATACCTCGAGTGGTATATGTTTAGAGTATTCCGCAAAATAACCAACAAGTCATATATTTAATACTAATAGTGGTTAAAATATGTGACTTACAACATTCATACATTACAGTGCAAATTTATTTTCCGAGTTGGCACTACAACTAATCAATTAGGCTGTGAGAACAGCAACAACAGCAATAATTGTAGCGTTTAATACAGGGAAATGAGCAGTCAGCATTTCCGTATTTTTTGCTTTCTCTACTACGCGAAGTAAGTAGAGGAAGTATTGTATTCCACCCAAAAATTCGATTTCGAGATTTTATCGTAAATAAGTATGTTTTTTTCTCCTTCAGTAAAAAAAAATGTCATTTGTTGCACTCACAGGACTTTCTCTACTCTTGTACTAACCATTCTTACAAACTCTTATTCCTATATCTTCTTCATGTTAGTTAAAATAAACATTTGTACAAATTATCTTATTGTTTATTTCCTTGTAGGTGCATATAAAAAAATGAGCAACGATGTTGCATTTCACGAAAGTTCAAGTTTTCCGAAACTCACATACTTAACAAGGAATATCTCCGAAATGGTTCAACCTACAAGAAAATTTATTGAGACATAAATTCTGTATTTTAGCAAGATCTATATTTGTTGTATAGTATGATTTGGTCTATCTCTAACAGTTTAGCAGTTATGCAAAAGTCGTCCAGAGTAAATACGACTACAGGGGCTATAGCCAGAAAATTCAAGATATACATTTCATTGGCCATAAAAATATCTCAAACATATGAGATTTTAATCAAAATCGTTAGAGCTATTTTTAAGAAAATCTAATTTTTCGAAAAATTTTCCATGTAAAGGGTAGTTTAGAGAGGGGCTATTTTCTTCAAAATCTTCATGTCGCATCCTTGAACGACATTAAACTTAAATACCAACTATGGTTTTTAACCGACGTTTCGTTTTTGAGTTATGCTGTCCACAGACACAGACACATACACATACACACACAGACACACATACACACACAGACACACACACACAAACACACACACAGACTGACACAGAGACACACACACGGACCTTTTTGTAAAAATGCTTTTTTTTGGATTCAGGGGGCCTCAAAACATATATTTCCGGTGAAATTTAGACATCAAATTTTTGGATTTTTTTCTACTTACCAGCAGAGAAAGTGAAAAAGCATGATGAAAATGTTTGGGGCTGAAAAATATATTAGATAAATTTTACTTGCTTAATAATAAAGAACAATAAGACTGACCAAATAGCTCTTGCTTTGAAAATACAGTGACCAGTCATTTTAGTGTCTAAATTTTCAGTTTGGGGAAAATTTAGTTCCTGGGAGTTAGTAGAACTGTCAACTGACTAAACACACTGCTTTTCAGTTGTTTGTAGGTTATACGTGTAACTTTTATTGCTATGTTATAATTAGTGCAGAATTTTTGGTGTTTGAGTGTTTTAAGGTGTAAACTTTATTAAAATGCCACGGATTTGTCATGGAGTTTTAGATCATGAGAGAGACGATAAATATTCTCAGCTACTATGAAGCATAGTTGGCAAAAATCATGTTCCACTGCCACCCTCAAAAGCTCTAAACCTTGTTTTGAATTACAGAGTATTCATAATTTGTAAAAGCAACCCTTATATTATTTTCGAATGCACGATGCCGTGATTAAGGGTATCAGCAATCACAGTTTGAAATACATTTGTCAATAGTCGGAAGGCTGCAACAGCTGTTTTCCTTGGTCTCTGGGGGATTATATCTGGGTTGGAAAGTAGTGTAATCCATTTTTTATCTTTGGCATTTGTTTCTATTTCTTGTAGGTATGAATGACAAGATTTTTTTAATGATCAAGCGTTTTATTGAGGAATATGAGAAATTGAGTTTAGATTTTTGCTTTATTGTTGTGTCTTTCTTTGCAAGTGAGTCTGGAGCTTCGTTCCCCATGACTCCACAGTGTGCTGGAATCCATTGGAGATGAACAGTCTTATTAACTTTTTGGAGTTGTGTTAACATTTTGTAGCATTCTCTAATTTTTGTTGACTTCTTTGTAGTATTTGAACATATTCCCTGAATTGCAGCTTTAGAATCTGAAAGAATTACTGCCTTGTTAAATTTATTTAAGGGAAGATTTAATAATTGTCGGAGAGCAATGTGTATAGCCTCTATTTCTCCATCATAATTTGTTGTGTCTCTGCCAACAGAATGATAAAAGGAAAAATGTGAACACGTAACTCCAGCTCCAGTAAGGTTTTCCTTGGAGGATCCGTCAGTATATATGTGCAGCCATTCTTCTGTGGGATACCTAGTATTGATTGTTTCCAGAGCTAGAAGTTTTTGTATTTCTTTTGGTGTGTCTGATTTACTTATTTCCTCTATTAATTCCAAATTGAAGGTAGGTTGCAATAATTCCAATGGATTTTCTCTAATACGTAGATTTTCTCTGGTGTTAGGAATGTTCAATTTGGATTTAATCTGTGTTACCTTTTCTAGGAAACTACTATGAGTTTTAAGGATTGAAAGGGGGAGGTTCTCTTCTGTCCATTTAGAGTTTGGCAGTCGTAACATTTTCTCGTGTTGGAGCAATGCTTGTTCTTCTATTTTTGTTGTTAATGATGTGGTCCGAGTTAAGGCAAGCATGGCATCAATAGGTGTGGATTTAACTGCTCCAGTGATTAGGCGAAGAGCCTGATTTTGTATTTGTTCAAGTTTATTGATGTTAGCATTTGCTGCTGTTATTAAAGCTTCAGAACAGTACAAGAGGTTTGGTTTAACGTACATTTTGTATGTTGTGTTAAGGACTCTCCTTGAGCAGCCCCATTTAGCACCACCTAACCTTTTCAGGATTTGCAGTTTCTTTTCAACCTTTTCTGAGATGTTTGTTATATGTTTTTTCCAACTTAGCTTTCTGTCGAAAGTGATGCCTAAGTATTTGGCATCATCAACTGCTTTGAGTGGTTTACCATTATAATTTATGTTAATATTAACTGGTTTGTATTTTAGTGTAAATAATTCATAATTTGTTTTTTCCACATTCATGGTCATGAGGTTTTTTGCAGCTCCATTCATGTACTTTGTTTAGGGCTGTTTCTATTCTGTCTTTAATTAATTCAGGTTTTTTTGGAGAGCCTGAAGTCCAAATGACTACATCGTCAGCAAATAAAGCAATTTTGGTTTCTAAAGTTTTTATTATTGATGGAAGGTCATTTATATATATGTTAAAGAGTGTTGTGCTCAGAACAGCACCTTGTGGAAGTCCTCGGTGTGTTTGTTTATATTTGGAAATGTATGTATTATATTTTGTGGCACAAAATCTTTGTGAAATAAACTGAGTTATCCACTTAAGCATGTTACTTTTCACACCTATTGATTGCAACTTCTCAATTAATTTGTTTCTCCAGACTGAGTCATATGCTGATTTAAAATCAATGAATACTGCCAAGGTATCCTCCTTTCTATTGAAAGCCTCCTTGATGTCTTGGCTTAGTAGGAGTACATTTTCACTTGTACTATGATTCTGTCTGAAGCCGGTCTGTGAACTATTAATTAAGTTGTAATATTCTAGGAACCAGTTAAGTCTAGATGCCACCATTCTTTCCATCACTTTTGCAATAAAACTGGTCAAAGATATTGGTCTGAAACTATTAATATTGTTTGAGGGTTTGTTTTTCTTTAAAATCGGGATGATAATGGCTTTTTTCCAGTCGGAAGACACAGTCATTCTCCAACACGTGTTATACAGTTTAATTAGGATTTCTTTTCCTTTCCTGCCAAGGTGTTTAGTAAACTCTGGGTGGATCTTGTCAGGTCCTGGAGATTTTTTGGGTAAAAAATACCAAATTGAATTATTCATTGTAAGTTACCTGTATGTCCGACTATGGCAGCCAGTCCGCCACTGTATCTTTTCACATCAGGGAACGCCATTAATCAGTACGTCGATCTCAATGAAACATTCATGCAACTCAATAGCATGATTAGGTTATTTAGCCGCGCTGCCATTGGTCAACTCCGTCTTATGAATCAGATGTGAACACATTTACAGTCCAGGATAATTCCCTTCATGTGTGTGATTAGTAACGTCCTTGTCTTTCTGTATTCTCAAAATGTGATGAGTCATCGTCTTACACAGTCTACTGTGAGATTATTACAAATAATGTCATACCACGACTAACCTAACCTGTAAGTTCTTGACCTCGAGCATTTATTGGGAAGGCGAGTCCTTCAAATATTTATTTTGTTTACGATTATTTCGTAAACAAAATATGAATTTAAACACTATAAACTGTTACAAAAACTGTTACTCTATAACCTAAAATGTATTAATGTTGATCAGTGTAGTTCGAATTAGTCAACACTGCCAATTGAGGAAAACGAAACTCAGAAATTACATTATTCAGATCTTCTCTTGTTCTTAGATCAGAAAATTAGTTTATGATCTCAAATAAATCTCACTTTATTTTCAAAATTAACATACAACTTTTATTCTTGAAAGATACATTAATTATTAAAAGCACAATTGTTAAAAGTACATACAGTTTTTCAATTAAAATGGAGTCCTATTTTGATTGTTAATCGATTGTAATGTGCTTTTCAGCGATTTATGCAATTAAGTTGGCTACTCTAAGTAAATATGAGAATGAGCAGGTTATAATTCGTGTATAATAATTTAACGCTTCTATGTATGAAATATTCACCATTGTATATTAAATGTCACAATTTTAATTCAGATTAATGTAGCAAGACGCTATAAACATTGTACAAGTTGTCTAATTTTCAACCCGCCTCCACTAAAGAAACTAGCATTCTGTGACGTCACCACATCTTTCACAACACAATTTTATAATACATACTGGGAAAAAATCTGATGTGTTACACTCACATGACTTTCTCTACTCTTGTGCTAACCATTCTTACAAACTCTTATTCCTCTATCTTCTTCGTGTTAGTTGTACAAAGTATCTTATTGCTTATTTCCTTGTAGGTGCAGAATATTGGAATACAGCAGGCTTTGTGCGATAGTCAAATCTTTTAAAGCTTTGAGATTCCGTTCTCTTTGTACACGTAACATATAAAAAAATTAACAACGATGACCCATTTCATGAAAGTTCCAAGTTTTCCGAAACTCACACACATAACAAGGTATATCTCCGAAATGGTTCACCCTACAAGAAAATTTATTGAGACATAAATTGTGTATTTTAGCAAGATCTACATTTTTGTATAGTATAATTTGGTCTATCTCTAACGGTTTACCAGTTATGCAAAAGTCGTCCAGAGTAAATACGACTACAGGGGCTATAACCAGAAAATTCAAGATATAGATTTCATTTTTCATAAAAATATCTCAGACATATGACATTTTAATCAAAATCGTTAGAGCCATTTTCAAGAAAATCAAAATTTTCGAAAAATTTTCCATGTAAAGGGTAGTTTAGGGTGGGGTATTTTCTTCAAAATCTTCGTGTCACATCCTTGAACGACATTAAACTTAAATACCAACTTTGGTTTTTAACCGACTTTTCCTTTTTGAGCTATACTGTCCACAGACTGACAGACTGACAGACACACAGACACACACACACGGACCTTTCTCTAAAAATGCTTTTTTTTTGGATTCAGGGGGCCTCAAAACATATATTTCCGGTGAAATCTCGACTTCGAATTTTTGGGTGGAATACAATACTTCCCTACTTACCAGTAGAGAAAGTAAAAATGTATTTCGTTGCTGTAATATATTTTGAGTTTAATTCATGATCTACTAGACCCATATTGATTCAATCTTCTCGAAGCATTGCTCAAAGAGGGGCAACAGCAGTTCTTGAGTGCCAAATGCACTTTCAAGCACGTTGTTCAAGTGTTCAAGACGATTCAAAACTATAAAACTTCATAATATGTAAGTGTCCTATAGTCAAATACTTTTTTTCTTTCTGAGGAACACAAAGGTTTTAAATGATTATTGTTCCCAAGGTCGCGGGTTCAACTCCGGCCCAGGCAGATGGTTTTTAAGTGTGCTTAAAAACGACAGCTCCATGTCAGTAGAAAGAACTCCTGCGAGACAAAATTCCGGCACACCGGCGACGCTGATGTGGTCCTGGCAATTGACAGCGTCGTTAAACAACAAAATAATTTTTTTAAATGATTATAATCAGTAAAGTAATAGATCAAATCAAAGTACACGTCAATCAACTCGGACAATATAAAAAATTAGCAGTCAAATACAAGCATATTCATTTTACTTTTCAAACTGTCGGACTCCGTAGATTTTGGGTGTGGCCTTCCTGAGAGTAGTTAAGATGTTAGTCTGATGTTTCAAAATATAATTGTAATTTTAATATAAGAAGCTGTTGTCGATATAGCAATAAGACAATTTATAACAGTTGAAATACTGTAACTCTCACGGGCAAAGCAACGCTATTTCCTTTAATATATATACCAGAGTGCATGGTTTAGCAAGCGGGGAGGTCCGGGACTACAGGGTAACTAAACAACAGAAGGAAACAATTGGGATAATAATACAACGCCCTAGGGCAACACTTGGCCACGGTGTATAAGGTGGCACCAACCCATGTAGTGACTATGACCTTCCTTTTGACCTTTTGTTCCTAATGGTGGCAACAATAAACTAAAAAATCTGATGTGTTGCGCTCACATGACTTTCTCTACCCTGGTACTAACTATTCTAACAAACTCTTATTACTATATCTTCTTCGTGTTAGTTGAGAAAAAACATTTGTACAGATTATCTTATTGCTTATTTCCTTGTAGGTACAAGGGGAATATTAGAATAGAGTAGGCTTTATACGTAAGTTAAATCTTAAAGTTCTGAGATTCCGCTCTCTTTCCACACTTAACATATAAAGAAATGAATAACGATGTTCCATTTCACGAAAGTTTTGTTTCCCGAAACTCACACACATAACAAGGAATATCTCCGAAATGGTTCACCCTACAAGGAAATTTATCGAGACATAAGCTGTGTATTTTAGCAAGATCTACATTTTTTGTATAGTATGATTTGGTCTATCTCTAACGGTTTACCAGTTATGCAAAAGTCGTCCAGAGTAAATACGACTACAGGGGCTATAGCCAGAAAATTCAAGATATACATTTCATTTGTCATAAAAACATGTCAAACATATGGCATTTTAATCAAAATTGTTAGAGCGATTTTCAAGAAAATCAGAAAGTTTCCATGTAAAGGGTAGTTTAGGGTGGGGCTATTTTCTTCAAAATCTTCGTGTCGCATCCTTGAAAGACATTAAACTTAAATACCAACTTTGGTTTTAACCTACTTTTCGTTTTTGAATTATGCTGTCCACAGACTGACAGACACACAGACACACAAACACGACCTTTTTCTAAAAGTGCTTTTATGGATTCAGGGGGCCTCAAATCATGTATTTCCTGTGAAATCTCGACATCGAATTTTTGGGTGGAATACAATACTTCCCCTACTTACCGGTAGAGGAAGTAAAAACGAAAAGTCGGTTAAAATCAAAGTTGGCATTTAAGTTTATCTATTTCAAGGATGCCACACGGAGATAGTACAGGGGTGTTTTCTGGTCAAATTCCTTTTTGGCTTTAAATAACGACAATTAACAAACCATGAGATCAAATCACAAAGTACCTACACGTCAGTAAACTCGGTAAACATTAGAAAGCAGATGTCAAACATAAGCATATTTATTTTAATTTTGACTTCGGGAGAATAGTTAAGATATTAGTTAAAATTGTTTAAAATATATTTAGAATTATAAAAAAAAAGCTGTTGTTGATATAGTAATGCAAAAATTAACAACAGTTGAAATTATGGAACTGTCATGGATAAAATAATATCATTCCGCTTAATATATATACGCGAGTGCAGGCTTCAGCAAGCGAGGAGTTCCGGGGCTACAGGGTAACTACAAGAGCATAAGTGAGACTAAGTTAAACGGAGTTCCGCCCTAGGGCAACACTTGGCCACGGTGTATAAGGTGGCACCAACCCATGTAGTGACTATGACTTCCCTTTTGACCTTTCCCTTCGTAATTGTGGCAGCAATAGACTAAAAAATGATATATTCTTTTATATGTAAAATATACTTTAAATTTGTTTGGACAACGTTACACAAGCACAGCCATGGTAAATAGTTGCCTGCATTTTGTACCTGTTGTATATCTTCCCTCAAGAGAAGGAATTGAAAGGTAAGATTTATGGAACACGTTTGAAAATTATTAGGCTTAAAGCAAATTTTACTCATTTACTGCTGCAGCCTGTATCTACAAGACATTAAAGCTTTGCTGTGTTATTATAGTTATATATCATTTTCCGTCATTCAGAGTGACATGATTGACTATATGAATAATCACAAGAAAAAAAAAAGAAGAAAAATCGGCGCGCGCGCGTGTGTGTGTGTGTGTGTGTGTGTATGTGTGTGTGTGTGTATGTGTGTGTGTGTGTACAGCATAAATCAAAAACGAAAAGTCGGTTAAAAACCAAAGTTGGTATTTAAATGTAGTGTCTTTCGAGGATACGACACGAAAATTTTGAAGAAAATTTCTCCTCCCTAAACTACCTTTACATGGAACATTTTTCGAAAATTTTTATTTTCTTGATAATGCCAAACAATTTGGTTTAAAATGCCATAACGAGGTGACGAGGGGGACAGAGGTGGAGAGAGGGAGTGGGGAGAGGGGTGAGAGGGACGATGACGGGGAGGGAGAGGGGAAGGGAGGGGGAGATAGATAAGCAAAAAATATGGGCTTATGGATATTTGAATCTGCGTTTTTAGCACCTGCGTACGTGCTATATAAAAATATAAAAAATTCAAACTTCAGTCCCAGGGTTGTTATCCTGGTTATCACAGATAAGTATGAAAAGCAAATTTGTGACATGTGTCACTGCTGCAGGCATGCAGATGAATCTAATAATCGAGCGCTAGCCCCTTGTGCAGCGAGATGCAACCCGCGGCGGGCGACATGTTCGTGTTGACACACGCTATATTGGTTTGCTTGTGCCCTCAAGGTGTTTTCCTTGGTTCACTTGTGCATGAGAAGAATCAACAAGGTAGGCCATTTTGCCCATAGCTCCCCCACCTGAGCATTCACATACCCCGTACTATTGCAGCAAATCTTCCTCATTTTACCTTCCTGCATGATTTTCACTCTCACTTACAACTCCATAAAAGTTACATTTAAACCATTGTAGAAATTCTGTCCAAAAGTGGCCGAAATAGTCGAGTTTCAGACTTTTGGTGATTATTTCTGCTTATAATTTAGAACCGTCATATTCTACTTTAAGGAAAAGTTCAAAAGGATAGCCTAAAAATCGACAAAAATCGAAATTAGTAATTTTGTATGAAAATTATCACTTCAGATTACTTTGGAGTTTGTGGAAGGACTATCGTTTGATAGCATTTCAAATATTTTCTTTTCGTAGGTATTTGATTTTGATAATAAATTTGGTCCAATTGAGTTTAATTACCTTTTGCAAAGATTCATTATGATTAGTCGTTCTATTTAGGTAAAATTTACTTTACAGGCTTAGAAATAAACAAAAGATTGATTCAGTTTTGTTTTAGCAAAAGTCGAGGAATTATAGCAGGCTTAGACATAACCTCAAAATGTGTTTTAGCGAAACACCAGAAATTAGTATGAGGATTTCAATATTGTAAAGTTCTCAAGGTAAGTTCAACAAATTTGTGTGCATTACAATGCCAAAACCGTAGTTTATCAAAACGCGCTGCATTGAATGTAATAAAATTTGAATTACGAACGAGTTTCCTTTAATAACCAAAAGCATACAAACTGTATACGATGGATCTAATATTATCGATGTCAATGGGCTGGAGTTGGAAGAATGATTAGGACTAATAATTAATCACTTATGAAGAGTTACATTTAAATGAAATTTAGGTGGTACGGAGTTCGCTGCGTCATCTATTTATACACAAAATCATGACCAAAGACCAAATGAACACATGGAGAAGGTAAATATTTATATATCAAGGATAAGTACAACACTAAATGTAATCAAAATGTGTAAATGAGTATAGATGTATTTTACAGGTACGTGAAATTGAAACAGATTTGTAAATAAACATTGTAATTAAACTTTATATGTACATATTAGGTAAGTTCTTCTGAACTCTTGATATATCCTATGTAACAGACACATATGGATGAATAAATTGAAATTGAAATTGAAATAATATCTACCAGTAACTATGTAACTGGTGACCATATGTAACTATAATATTTATTCGGATATGCAGCGTAGACAATATGCTGGTTTTGAACTCCGAACCATTGTTGTAACTGGCATATCCAGCGGGTTGGTGGGGGTGGTGGCAGCGGCGATTACTTAGGGGGAGCAAGGCTACCAGCTAGCCACCTTTATACCATAGCGGTAACTGCCTAAAATACCAGAGGACATTAATGGTGCAACTAACTTCCCGACTTCTTCCGCATCCCCCAACAACCCAGTTTCTAGTCTGCCTACCTTCCTGCGTTTATCTCACGAGTGCTCTCACTAGAGACAGAAAGGGGTCCATACAAATATTCGACTAAAGGTTCCACCGGAAATACAACTTTTGAGGGCTTATAAATCCAAGGAGAAGTTTCACCCGCGTGATCCTGTGCGCGTGCGCGCGCGCGCGTGTGTGTATGTGTGAACAGTTTAACTCAAAAACAAAATAAATACAGTTACCAAATTGTATGCTTAGGCTTTCTCTACTACGTTTAGTAAAGTGGAGGATTCCAGCCAAAAATTCGATATCGGAAATATATGTTTTAATGCCCCCCGAGTCCCCCCATAAAGTATTTTTTAGAACAATGTGTGCGTCTGTCAGTCTGTGGACAGCATAACTCAAAAACGAAACGTTGGTTAAAAACCAAACTTGGTATTTAAGTTTAACGTCTTTCAAGGATGCGACACGAAGATTTTGAAGAGAATAGCCCCACCCTAACTACCCTTTACATGGAAAATTTTTCGAAAATTTTGATTTTCTTGAAAATAGCTCTAACGATTTTGATTAAAATGTTAAATGTTTGAGATATTTTTATGACAGATGAAATGTATATCTTGAATTTTCTGGCTATAGCACCTGTAGTCGTATTTACTCTGGACGATTTTTGCATAACTGGTAAACCGAAAGGGATAGACCAAATCATACTAGACAAAAATGTAGATCTTACTAAAATACAAAATTTATGTCTCAATAAATTTTCTTGTAGGGTGAACCATTTCGCAGATATTCCTTGTTATGTCTGTGAGTTTCGGAAAACTTACAACTTTTGTGAAATGGAACATCCTTGTTCATTTGTTGTGTTAAGTGCGCAAACAGAGCGGAATCTCAAAGCTTTAAAAGATCTGACTATCGCAAAAGCCTACTGTATTCAAATATTCCCCATGCACCTACAAGTAAATAAGCAATAAAATAATTTGTACAAATGTTTATCTTAACACGAAGAATATATAGGAAGAAGAGTTTGTAAGAATGGTTGGTACAAGAGTAGGGAAAGTCATGTGAGTGCAACACATCAGATTTTTTCTGAAACTATCTTTTTGTTCTTCGAAAACCTCAAAATGTGAATTGTTGAAATATGGATAGAGAAATTTTGGATCGTTTACAAACATTTCCTGGGGTTATAACTAAGCAATAGAACAATACATTTTAATACCGCAATCCATCTTCTCCTCGACGGCACCCACAGTAAAAAGCTGTATGTCCTTTGGTCTCCTCACCATTGTTATTATCCTATCCAACCTCTTTGACAACTTTTATTAGCCAATTCTTTTTACATAAATTTAGAATATTGATAATCTTATGTGTGCTTTCATATTCCTTTCCCTGTTTCATTAGGTATAATAGTCAATAGGCCGAAGTAATTATTGCCAGATTTTTGAAAGCAAAGTGAAATTTCGTGTTCTTCCCGAAAATCAAGTAAATAATGGAAGAACCTTTAAAAATGATTAAAGTGTTGAAATTTTAAACCAATAGTATTGAATATTGCTCTGGGCAATAATGCTCAGAAATGGATTTTCACAACATGTCATAAGAATAATGGAAATCATGTACACAAACACAAAATTCAGGCTGGCAAACTCAATAGAACAAAATAATTCAGAATTAAGACAGGGGTGTTCATTATCCCCTATCTTGCTTAAGTTATATATTAATGACGTGTTTTAAGATTCCGAGAAAAGCTCAGATCACATTTGATAATAAAAGAAAAACAATGATGCATTGTTATTTGTTGTTCAAATTTTAAGTTCAAACTTGGTAGGTAATCTACAACGTGCTATAGATGCATTTTATATCATCGTAAGCGAATAAAATGTGTATAAGCAAGAAAATCATCCAATAGAAAAGTTATTTTAGGTATCATCACTGTGATATATATTAGTGACAGAGATATATAAAATAATTTGAATAAAATCCAATGTGGTGTAATAAAAATAACCTCTAAAAATGTTGCACATGAAGATTAGGCACTTGTTATTATCTGGAGTGAGGTTAGGTTCTTAGCACAATGTAGGCCACATGAGTTTGCGCATGTTTTGATGTAATTCAGACTGGGCCCCCGTCCGTCCCGTTTTTATAGGTCCATAAGAAGACGGAGGTACCAAATGTCTCTGATCACTTGGGCCTTTTCCCTTACGACCTCGCCAGCAAGCCATAAAGGGTCGGAGCCCCTTCAAACGTGATAAACTTGTATTGAATGTTATGGACCGGAATAGTCCGCGGCGCGGCGCTTACTACTGCCATGTCAACAGATGTCTCTACCACTTGTCTACGTGTTTCTGATGAGCGCCGGAAGATAGCAGCTGCCTCGCGGCATTTAAATACATTAATAGCATTGCTTTCTCCACTAGTTTCTGTAAAGGTTTGAAATCCCGTTCTCTTTGCACACTTAACATATACAAAAAATGAACAACGATGTTCCATTTCACGAAAGTTTTGCTTTCCGAAACTTACACACACAACAAGGAATATCTCAAAAATGGTTCACTCTACAAGAAAATTTATTCAGACATAGATTGTGTATTTTAGCAAGATCTACATTTTTTGTATAGTATGATTTGGTCTATCTCTAAGGGTTTACCAGTTATGCAAAAGTCGTCCAGAGTAAATACACTACAGGGGCTATAGCCAGAAAATTCAAGATATACATTTCATTTGCCATACAAATATCTCAAACATACGACATTTTAATCAAAATCGATAGAGGCATTTTCAAGAAAATCAAAATTTTCGAAAAATGCTGCATGTAAAGGGTAGTTTAGGGCGGGACTATTTTCTTCAAAATCTTTATGTCACATCCTTGAAAGATATTAAACTTAAATACCAACTTTGGTTTTTAACCGACTTTTCGTTTTTTACATTACCGCGGCGCCACCTCCCTCGGTGTATTTTCACGTGTTGGAAGGGTGATCTCATTTTCCTCGTTCAGACTTTTATCAAGTATGAATAGGGAACATTTATATAAGAACTTCGTATTAGGAGTTTAAATGGAATGTTGCGTCAGAAAATTGCAAGAATCCTGACAAGCGGAAGCAATTTCCCAAGAAGGTTCCTTAGACGTACTCTTGCAAACCTTGTATTATTATCGAACATACTTATATAAACTCTTGCCCTTTTCATCTATGTTTCCAGTTATGGGTTTGTAGCGATAGCCAGTTTCATCTGTAATAAACGTTACCACAAACATTGCTTACTGCAACATGTTCGCTATCACCGAATCAGAATTTGAATTGTCATCAGATACCTCCATGCTTAGTCTCGACCATCATTTGTTGTCTGCCGCGTTCGGCGTCACAATATGACAAATCGAGAAAGGTATCGAGAAAGTAGAGGCGAAGTACTAGAACCTATTGACATATTCAGTTTTGAGTTCGATACCACAGACTAATCGATGTATCGAAATTCCGTTCCTAGTATAATCAGCATTCACAATGTTGTTGGCATTCACAACAATGGGCTCGGCGTTTCTTGAACCAAGTCATCCTCTCTTTCTGTCTCGTGAAATGAGTGAAATTTATTTCTGAATACACCCACCCCTACGGGGACTTCATGGGTGGTTTGGGAATATAGTGTTATTGTTTAACTTTGAGAGACATCGTACTTTTCCGATTATGGCCCTACTGTTCTTTGCTTATATGGCCCATATAAAAAGGCGAGCTCGAAAAGAAAAAAAAAATTCACTCTACGCAGTAGTATATTAGAATGGGCAGTTTACAGACTTCCTTTCTTGGGGACAGTTGTACTAAAATATAGTGTTGAAATAGACATTTGAAGGATTCAGGAAAAGAATGAGCTAGGTCCTGTTTCATACATTTTACAGGACATCAATTTTTCTATTTAAATCCTTTCATGATCTTACAACTCTGTAACATTTATCTTTATTTGCAAAATTGGTAAACCGTTAAATATACACAAAATTTTACTGTACAAAAAATATAGATCTCGCATAAAACACAATTTGTCTAAATAAATTTTTTGTAGAGTGAACCATTTCGGAGATATTCCTAATGTATGTCAGCTTCGGAAAACTTAAAACTTTGGTGAAACGGAACATCGTTGTTAATTTTTTTGTGTGCAAAGAGAACGGGATCTCAAAGCTTTAAAATATTTGACTATCGCACAGAGCCTTCTAATATTCCCCTTGTACCTACAAGGAAATAAACAATAAGATAATTTGTACAAACGTTTATCTCAACTAACACGAAGAAGATATAGGAATAAGAGTTTGTAAGAATGGTTAGTACAAGAGTAGAGAAAATAATATAATGCTTCTATGAAGCACCTATTAGAAGGAATGTAGTCTAATAACTTCCCCGCCACCTGTATAAATGCATACATACTGAAGGAAGTATTAGAGCATAAAATTCCTGTCCCTAGTTATGACAAAAGCTTGCTTTGCCAGTGTTATTTATGCCCCCGTTTAGTCAGGGGTAGGTTTTTACTATACGCATTTTAAATATTAAAACGCATCCGTGTGACGCCAAGCAAGAAAATTAGTTATTAAACAAATCTAAAAGGGAGTTGCCCTGCATTAGTTGGCAACATTTGTACACAAAGCTATTCCTTTGCACCCCGGATTATAGGATTTTAAGAAGGGAACGTGAATATTCGGCACGTGCCCGCTATATCGCCGCTTATTTTACTAGCCATAAATTCCAATCTCGCATTTGTAATCTGGCAGCCAAGTTTAGAACCTGTGCAGTTGGTATTACTGGTTAAGACGCGAGGGTGCATGTGCTACCATATTTTGGAATTTAATGAAACACCAAGTTCTGCAGACGACGCCAACTCTGACGTTAACATTGGAAATTAGAAATAATGAAGAGAAAATGAGACTGGAAGGAGGAGGTTAGGGGGGAAAAATACAAAAGATGTAGTACAAAAAATCAGAAACACTTGCGAACTTGCTGAGTTAATTAGAGAGATGAATTTATAGGGTAGGGTGAAGGCGTATTAACTTCTTACGCAATAATAATTCGTAATGGCAAAAACAGGCGAAGACGGAAACCTGGGAGTGGAGTAATTTCTTGCTTCAAGAAAGACCGATCGACTGCCTCCCTTACATCCCCCCCCCCCACCTCAAGTCTTGAAACAGATTTAACCCCCCCCCCCCCCCTGTTCGTTACAAAGGCAAAGCAAATCATTACACTCTTAAAAACTAATTAAACTAATGCTTCCTGTCTTAGAAAAGTTTTAAAACACAATATACCGCAGTAATATCTGTGTAGCTCTCACATGACTTTCTTTACTCATTCTTCTAAAAATTATTGTCACAAACAATTTTTCTTCTATCTTCTTCATGTAAGATTGTTTCTATATCTTAACTGGTAAATAGTAACAAAAGAGCCCAACTTTTAGAAAAACAATGTAGATCTCGTAAAAAAACAATCGTGAAATCTTTTTTTATGAAGTGAGCCATTTCAGAGATATTCCTTGTTATTTGTCAGAACTTTGCAATATTTAGACACTCTCAAATGGGAGGTCGTTATTCATTTTTATATCTCTTGGTCACACAATGAGAACGGAATTTCAAAATCATATGACGACCGCATTAAAACATTTGACTGTAGCTTCCCTTTGCACCTACAAGAACATTAGCAATAATTTCTATAACTTTGTCTCAATTAAAATGAAGTAGATACAGGAATTAGCGTTTGAAAGAATAGTTTGTGTTTTTATAGTGCGAACGAGTTTACAGAGACTAATCCTAAGCTATTCATATACTCTGATCATTGTTGTTACACGACTTTATGATTAATATTGTTATTCTGTTATTTATCTTAATTTATAAAATTAGTGATATCATTCTTGAAGTGTTAAGCTACGACATTATGGCATATGATTGTAATATTGTAAATATCATTACCATATTGACATATCCAATGTCGTACTAATAAATGGATGAATATTACTACGACTACTACGACTGCCACGACCACTACTACTGCTACCACCACCACCGCCACCGCCACTGCCACTGCCACCGCCACCGCCGCCGCCACCGCCAACACCAAACAGAACTTGAATATTCAGAATGTTTATTATATAACAGGAGATAATAAAGTTTAAGTGGCTCAGTACCTTGAATAGCTGAGAAAACATTATTTCAAACATGATTGGCCATTGTCTCCCATTTGGTGCCATGGGTAAAGTAGTACGACAAAGGCGATTAATCATTTAAGGCATGTTTGCATTACGTAATAATAAACTAGTATTAATGTAAATGGCTATAACACTGCCGTGAAAAATGAACATCACGAAAGCTGAATGCATTTTCTTGGCACACTAAACACGTGTTTTCGGTGTGACCAAGGAAATGACCTCTATCCAGTCTTTCTCGCATTATCCCGAAACCCCGGAGATGACGTCCATTTCCCTCATTGTCCCACGTGACAGGGTTTTGATTTATTGCTCCACATAACCACTGTGCTATTTTAGGAACAATTGTGCCTTTCAAGAAACCTTCTGGTCACACTTAAATGTGAATCTTTGTCAGCGAAAATCAGAGGGAAGACAAATAGGATTTCAGCGAACGTTAACCAGGTGTGAAAATAAGAATTAAAACTTATTACTGATGCACTCCTATCAGCGACAGTCGATCTACATTGCTTTCTGCTTATGTCTATTGTTTTGCCATTCACAACCATTTAAATTGTAAAATGCTTGAAATTTAGATGACTTGCACAAAATCCTTCCCATTTACATAAGAAGAGATTAAGTCGAATTGCTACTTCAATTTTGGTAAAAAACCAACTTTCTTCTTTTTTTTTTAATTGTAATTAGGGTTCAAAATATGTGGTTAAAATTTATCTGAGCAACATTTAACCCCGAATTAGCATTTTATATACATAGATGTTGATCACCAACCACCTAGGTGGCCCGGGTTCAATCCCAGGAACCCACATGCGGTATTCGTGGTGGACGAAGCGGCGTCAGGGCGGATTTTCTCCGGGCTCTCCGGTTTCCCCCGTCACTCATTCCACCAATTGCTCCAGTATCACCTCCAATCATTGATTTCGCCTGCATTTCATATTATCCTCTTCCCCACTGTAATACGTAGTGCTTGGCTGACCACCTGCTTCCAGGTCTTCACTCTGTCCGGTCAAGAGGTTATCTAAGTCCTACATAAAATGTTTACAAAAAATGTAAATCTTGCTAAACCACACAATTTATGCCCCCTTTTTTATTTTTTTATTTTATTTATTCTTTTTTAGAGTGAACCATTTCGGAAATATTCCTTGTTATTTCTTAAAGTTTTGGAGAACTTATACTTCTGACAAATGGAACATTGCTATGCACTTTTTATGTGTTAAGCGTGCAAAGAGAACGAAATTTGAAAGCTTTAAAAGATTTGACTATCGCTCAAAGCCTACTGTATTCTAATATTCCCCTTGCACCTACAAGGAAATAAGCAATAAGATAATTTGTACAAATGTTTATCTCAACTAACACGAAGAAGATATAGGAATAAGAGTTTGTAAGACTGGTTAGCACAGGAGTAGAGAAAGTCATGTGAGTGCAACACATCAGATTTTTACGAAAAGGTCCGTGTGTGTGTGTGTGTGTGTGTGTGTGTGTGTGTGTGTGTGTGTGTGTGTGTGTGTTCGTGTGTGTGTCAGTCTGTGCACAGCACAACTCAAAAACGAAAAGTCGGTTAAAAACCAAAGTTCGTGTTTAAGGTGAATGTCTTTCAAGGATGCGACATAAAGAATTTGAAGAAAATTGCTGCGCTCTAAATTGTCCTTTACATGGGATATGTTTGGAAAATTTTTATTTTCTTGAAAACGATTTTGATAAAAATGCCATGTATTTGAGATACTGTTATGACAAATGAAATGTATATCTTGAATATTCTGGCTATAGCCCCTGTAGTCGTATTTACTCTGGATGACTTTTGCATAACTGATAAACCGTTAGACATAGACCAAATCTTACTGGACAAAAAATGTAGATGTTGCTAAAATACACAATTTATATCCCAATAAATTTTCTGATAAGGTGAATCATTTCGGAGACATTTCTTGACATGTGTGTGAGTTTAGGAAAACAAAACTTTCGTGAAACGCATCATCGTTGTTCATTTTTTATATGTTAAGTGTGCCAAGACAACAGAATCTCAAAGTTTTAAAAGATTTGACTATCGCTCAAAGTCTACTGTATTCTAATATTCCCCTTCCACCAACAAGGAAATAAGCAATAAGATAATTTGTACAAATGTTTATCTTAACTAACACGAAGAAGATATAGGACTAAGGGTTTGTAAAAATAGTACAAAAGTAGAGAAAGTCATGTGAGTGCAACACGTCAGATTTTTTCATTCCAGATCTTAGGTTCTTGATTTAGGCCAGTAGGCTAGTAATTTATTCACTTCTTACAGCAATCCCACCTCCGACACCAGAGTTATAAAATGACAAACTTCCAGTTACTTTTCTACCACTTCATTTTGTTTTAAAATTTTCCACAAAATTACAGTTCTCTTCTACTTATGCCAACACCACATAGTCTTTCCTGATATTACAACACAAAATTGATCTCTTTAGCTACTTGTTATGTGGCGTACTAGTGTGGTGGGGCACTCCGGCCGTGTGCACGTTTGCGGTGCTACACCTACCGTGGGCCGGCGTCACAAAATCGTTTGCTATTTGACTTCCATTGAGTTAATGCTGGGCACCTACACCCACACTCTCTCTTCATCTCCCTCACCCACAATCTTACCAGCGCCCTCTCTGAACTGCGCCCTCATGGCCTCTCGGCCTCCGCTCATAGCCCCAGCTGTTCCTTCCGCGAGGTCTCTCTTGATGGCGCTCACTAGCTCACTCACGAGGCGAGGTCAGAGGTCCCTCCAGAGGTTTTTTACCCATGATGTCACCCTGCAATCACTCCCAAAGTCTCAGCCGACGTCACATGTCACTCCGCATGAGTCTCCCGTTTTAAACCCCGGTAACACCCGATGTCTGGACACGCTGCCACTCCGGAGACACTCCCGATGTCGCACCCATTGTCGCACCCGATTACGCAACCGATGAAACACCCGAAGTTGCTCCCGATGTCGCTACCGAAGTCACTCCCAGAAGTTACGCCCGGCAGTCACGCTCGGAGGTCACGTTTGGAAATCCCATCGCTAAGTCCTCTTGCTAAGTCGCCCATCTAAGTGGCCTCTCTAAGTCCCCTCGCCAAGCCCCTCCCCAAGTCCCCTCGCGAAGTCCCCTCGCAAAGTCCCCTCGCATAGTCCCCTCGCAAAGTCTCCTCGCAAAGTCCCCTCGCAAAGTCCACTCGCTAAGTCCCCTCGCAAAGTCCCCTCGCTAAGTCCCCTCGCTAAGTCCCCGCGCTAAGTCCCCTCGCTAAGTCCCTTCGCTAAGTTCCCTCGCTATGTCCCCGCGCAAAGTACCCTCGCTAAGTACCCTAGCTAAGTCCCCTCGCTAATTCCCCTCGCTATCTCTTTTCGCTAAGTCCCCTCGCTTTGAACCCTCGCTAAGTCCCCTCGCTATGTCCCCTCGCTAAGTCCCCTCGCTAAGTCCCATCGCTAAGTCCCCTCGCTAAGTCCCCGCGCTAAGTCCCCACGCTAAGTCCCCTCGCTAAGTCCCCTCGCTATGTACCCGCGCTAAGTACCTTCGCTAAGTACCCTAACTAAGTCCCCTCGCTAATTCCCCTCGCTATCTCCTCTCGCTAAGTCCTCTCGCTAAGAACCCTCGCTAAGTCCCCTCGCTATGTCCCCTCGCTAAGTCCCCTCACTAAGTCCCATCGCTAAGTCCCCGCGCTATTTCCCCCCGCTAAGTCCCCTCGCTAATTCCCCTCGCTATCTCCTCTCGCTAAGTCCTCTCGTTATGTCTCCTCGCTATGTCCCCACGCTATGTCTGCTCGCTAGGTCCCCTCGCTAAGTCACCGCGCTAAGTCCTCGCAAAAAGCCTCCTTGCTAAGTCCCCTCGCTAGTCCCCTCGCTAAGTCCCCTCGCTAAGTACCCTCGCTAAGTACCCTCGCTAAGTCCCCTCGCTAATTCCCGTGGCTAATTCCCATCCCTATGTCCGCTCGTTAAGTCCCCTCGCTATGTCTCCTTGCTAAGTCCCCTCACTAAGTCCCCTCGCTAAGTCACCGCGCTAAGTCCCCTCGCTATGTCTCCTCGCTAAGCCTCCTCACTAAGTCCAATCGCTAAGTCCCCTCGCTCAGTCCACTCGCTAATTCCCGTCGCTAAGTCCCCTCGGTAGTCCCCTCGCTAAGTCCCCTCGCTAAGTCGACTCCCTAACTACCCTCGCTGTCCCCTGGATAAGTCCCCTCGCTATGTCCCCTCGCTAAGTCCCCTCGCTAATTCCCCTTGCTAATTCCCCTCGCTATGTCCCCTCTCTAAGTCCCCTCGCTAAGTATCCTCGCTATGTCTCCTCGCTAAGCCACCTCACTAAGTCCAATCGCTAAGTCCCCTCGCTAAGTCCACTCGCAAATTCCCGTCGCTATGTCCCCTCGCTAAGTCCCCGCGCTAAGTCGACTAAGTAAGTCGACTCGCTAAGTCCCCTCGCTATTTCCTCTCGCTAAGTCCGCTCGCTAAGTCCCCTCGCTAAGTCCCCTCGCTATGTCCCCGCGCTAAGTTCCCTCGCTAACTACCCTCGCAGAGTCCCCTCGAAAGTCCTCTCGCTAAGTCCCCTTGCTAAGTCCACGCTCTAGATCGCCTCGCTAAGCCCCTCGCTATGTTCCCTCGCTAAGTTCCATCGCTAAGTCCCCTCGCTAAGTCCACTCGTTATGTCTCCTCGCTAAGTCCCCACGCTATGTCTGCTCGCTAAGTCACCGCGCTAAGTCCTCGCGAAAAGCCTCCTCGCTAAGTCCCCTTGGTAGTACCCTCGCTAAGTCTCCTCGCTAAGTCCCCTCGCTAAGTCACCTCGCTATGTCCCCTCCATAAGTCCCCTCGCTAAGTCCCCTCAATATGTCCCCTCGCTAAGTCCCCTCGCTATGTCTCCTTGCTAAGTCCCCTCACTAAGTCTCATCGCTAAGTCCCCTCGCTATGTCCCCGAGCAAAGTACCCTCGCTAAGTACCCTAGCTAAGTCCCCTCGCTAATTCTCCTCGCTATCTCCTCTCGCTAAGTCCGCTCGCTTAGAACCCTCGCTAAGTCCCCTCGCTAAGACCCCTCGCTAAGTCCCCTCGCTAAGTCCCATCGCTAAGTACCCACAAAAGTCCCCTCGCTAAGTCCCCTCGCCAAGCCCCTCCCCAAGTCCCCTCGCAAAGACCACTCGCAAAGTCCACTCGCAAAGTCTCCTCGCTAAGTCCCCTCGCAAAGTCTCCTCGCAAAGTCCCCTTACAGAGTCCCCTCGCAAAGTCCCCTCGCTAACCCCTCGCTACGTCCCCACGCTAAGTCCCCTCGCTAAATCCACGCGTAGAGTCCCCTTGCTAAGTCCCCTCCCTATGTCCCCGCGCAAAGTACCCTCGCTAAGTATCCTAGCTAAGTCCCCTCGCTAATTCCCCTCGCTATCTTCTCTCGCTAAGTCCCCTCGCTAAGAACCCTCGCAAAGTCCCCTCGCTATGTCCCCTCGCTCAGTCCCCTCGCTAAGTCCCCTCGCTAAGTCCCCGCGCTAACTCCCCCCGCTAAGTCCCCTCGTTAGTCCCCTCGCTAAGTCCCCTCGCTAAGTCCCCTCGTTATGTCTCCTCGCTAAGTCCCCTCGCTAGTCCCCTCGCTAAGTCCCGGCGCTAAGTCGACTAAGTAAGTCGCCTCGCTAAGTCCCCTCGCTATTTCCTCTCGCTAAGTCCGCTCGCTAAGTCCCCTAGCTAAGTCCCCTCGCTTAGTCCCCGCGCTAAGTTCCCTCGCTAACTACCCTCGCAGAGTCCCCTCGAAAGTCCTCTCGCTAAGTCCCCTTGCTAAGTCCACGCTCTAGATCGCCTCGCTAAGTCCCCTCGCTATGTTCCCTCGCTAAGTTCCATCGCTATGTCCCCTCGCTAAGTCCACTCTTTATGTCTCCTCGCTAAGTCCCCACGCTATGTCTGCTCGCTAAGTCACCGCGCTAAGTCCTCGCGAAAAGCCTCCTCGCTAAGTCCCCTTGGTAGTACCCTCGCTAAGTCTCCTCGCTAAGTCCCCTCGCTAAGTCACCTCGCTATGTCCCCTCCATAAGTCCCCTCGCTAAGTCCCCTCAATATGTCCCCTCGCTAAGTCCCCTCGCTATGTCTCCTTGCTAAGTCCCCTCACTAAGTCTCATCGCTAAGTCCCCTCGCTATGTCCCCGCGCAAAGTACCCTCGCTAAGTACCCTAGCTAAGTCCCCTCGCTAATTCTCCTCGCTATCTCCTCTCGCTAAGTCCGCTCGCTTAGAACCCTCGCTAAGTCCCCTCGCTAAGACCCCTCGCTAAGTCCCCTCGCTAAGTCCCATCGCTAAGTACCCACAAAAGTCCCCTCGCTAAGTCCCCTCGCCAAGCCCCTCCCCAAGTCCCCTCGCAAAGACCACTCGCAAAGTCCACTCGCAAAGTCTCCTCGCTAAGTCCCCTCGCAAAGTCTCCTCGCAAAGTCCCCTTACAGAGTCCCCTCGCAAAGTCCCCTCGCTAAGCCCCTCGCTACGTCCCCACGCTAAGTCCCCTCGCTAAATCCGCGCGTAGAGTCCCCTTGCTAAGTCCCCTCCCTATGTCCCCGCGCAAAGTACCCTCGCTAAGTATCCTAGCTAAGTCCCCTCGCTAATTCCCCTCGCTATCTCCTCTCGCTAAGTCCCCTCGCTAAGAACCCTCGCAAAGTCCCCTCGCTATGTCCCCTCGCTCAGTCCCCTCTCTAAGTCCCCTCGCTAAGTCCCCGCGCTAACTCCCCCCGCTAAGTCCCCTCGTTAGTCCCCTCGCTAAGTCCCCTCGCTAAGTCCCCTCGTTATGTCTCCTCGCTAAGTCCCCTCGCTAGTCCCCTCGCTAAGTCCCGGCGCTAAGTCGACTAAGTAAGTCGCCTCGCTAAGTCCCCTCGCTATTTCCTCTCGCTAAGTCCGCTCGCTAAGTCCCCTAGCTAAGTCCCCTCGCCAAGCCCCTCCCCAAGTCCCCTCGCGAAGTCCCCTCGCAAAGTCCCCTCGCATAGTCCCCTCGCAAAGTCTCCTCGCAAAGTCCCCTCGCAAAGTCCACTCGCTAAGTCCCCTCGCAAAGTCCCCTCGCTAAGTCCCCTCGCTAAGTCCCCGCGCTAAGTCCCCTCGCTAAGTCCCTTCGCTAAGTTCCCTCGCTATGTCCCCGCGCAAAGTACCCTCGCTAAGTACCCTAGCTAAGTCCCCTCGCTAATTCCCCTCGCTATCTCTTTTCGCTAAGTCCCCTCGCTTTGAACCCTCGCTAAGTCCCCTCGCTATGTCCCCTCGCTAAGTCCCCTCGCTAAGTCCCATCGCTAAGTCCCCTCGCTAAGTCCCCGCGCTAAGTCCCCACGCTAAGTCCCCTCGCTAAGTCCCCTCGCTATGTACCCGCGCTAAGTACCTTCGCTAAGTACTCTAACTAAGTCCCCTCGCTAATTCCCCTCGCTATCTCCTCTCGCTAAGTCCTCTCGCTAAGAACCCTCGCTAAGTCCCCTCGCTATGTCCCCTCGCTAAGTCCCCTCACTAAGTCCCATCATTAAGTCCCCGCGCTATTTCCCCCCGCTAAGTCCCCTCGCTAATTCCCCTCGCTATCTCCTCTCGCTAAGTCCTCTCGTTATGTCTCCTCGCTATGTCCCCACGCTATGTCTGCTCGCTAGGTCCCCTCGCTAAGTCACCGCGCTAAGTCCTCGCAAAAAGCCTCCTTGCTAAGTCCCCTCGCTAGTCCCCTCGCTAAGTCCCCTCGCTAAGTACCCTCGCTAAGTACCCTCGCTAAGTCCCCTCGCTAATACCCGTGGCTAATTCCCATCCCTATGTCCGCTCGTTAAGTCCCCTCGCTATGTCTCCTTGCTAAGTCCCCTCACAAAGTCCCCTCGCTAAGTCACCGCGCTAAGTCCCCTCGCTATGTCTCCTCGCTAAGCCTCCTCACTAAGTCCAATCGCTAAGTCCCCTCGCTCAGTCCACTCGCTAATTCCCGTCGCTAAGTCCCCTCGGTAGTCCCCTCGCTAAGTCCCCTCGCTAAGTCGACTCCCTAACTACCCTCGCTGTCCCCTGGATAAGTCCCCTCGCTATGTCCCCTCGCTAAGTCCCCTCGCTAATTCCCCTTGCTAATTCCCCTCGCTATGTCCCCTCTCTAAGTCCTCTCGCTAAGTATCCTCGCTATGTCTCCTCGCTAAGCCACCTCACTAAGTCCAATCGCTAAGTCCCCTCGCTAAGTCCACTCGCTAATTCCCGTCGCTATGTCCCCTCGCTAGGTCCCCGCGCTAAGTCGACTAAGTAAGTCGACTCGCTAAGTCCCCTCGCTATTTCCTCTCGCTAAGTCCGCTCGCTAAGTCCCCTCGCTAAGTCCCCTCGCTATGTCCCCGCGCTAAGTTCCCTCGCTAACTACCCTCGCAGAGTCCCCTCGAAAGTCCTCTCGCTAAGTCCCCTTGCTAAGTCCACGCTCTAGATCGCCTCGCTAAGCCCCTCGCTATGTTCCCTCGCTAAGTTCCATCGCTAAGTCCCCTCGCTAAGTCCACTCGTTATGTCTCCTCGCTAAGTCCCCACGCTATGTCTGCTCGCTAAGTCACCGCGCTAAGTCCTCGCGAAAAGCCTCCTCGCTAAGTCCCCTTGGTAGTACCCTCGCTAAGTCTCCTCGCTAAGTCCCCTCGCTAAGTCACCTCGCTATGTCCCCTCCATAAGTCCCCTCGCTAAGTCCCCTCAATATGTCCCCTCGCTAAGTCCCCTCGCTATGTCTCCTTGCTAAGTCCCCTCACTAAGTCTCATCGCTAAGTCCCCTCGCTATGTCCCCGCGCAAAGTACCCTCGCTAAGTACCCTAGCTAAGTCCCCTCGCTAATTCTCCTCGCTATCTCCTCTCGCTAAGTCCGCTCGCTTAGAACCCTCGCTAAGTCCCCTCGCTAAGACCCCTCGCTAAGTCCCCTCGCTAAGTCCCATCGCTAAGTACCCACAAAAGTCCCCTCGCTAAGTCCCCTCGCCAAGCCCCTCCCCAAGTCCCCTCGCAAAGACCACTCGCAAAGTCCACTCGCAAAGTCTCCTCGCTAAGTCCCCTCGCAAAGTCTCCTCGCAAAGTCCCCTTACAGAGTCCCCTCGCAAAGTCCCCTCGCTAAGCCCCTCGCTACGTCCCCACGCTAAGTCCCCTCGCTAAATCCGCGCGTAGAGTCCCCTTGCTAAGTCCCCTCCCTATGTCCCCGCGCAAAGTACCCTCGCTAAGTATCCTAGCTAAGTCCCCTCGCTAATTCCCCTCGCTATCTCCTCTCGCTAAGTCCCCTCGCTAAGAACCCTCGCAAAGTCCCCTCGCTATGTCCCCTCGCTCAGTCCCCTCGCTAAGTCCCCTCGCTAAGTCCCCGCGCTAACTCCCCCCGCTAAGTCCCCTCGTTAGTCCCCTCGCTAAGACCCCTCGCTAAGTCCCCTCGTTATGTCTCCTCGCTAAGTCCCCTCGCTAGTCCCCTCGCTAAGTCCCGGCGCTAAGTCGACTAAGTAAGTCGCCTCGCTAAGTCCCCTCGCTATTTCCTCTCGCTAAGTCCGCTCGCTAAGTCCCCTAGCTAAGTCCCCTCGCTTAGTCCCCGCGCTAAGTTCCCTCGCTAACTACCCTCGCAGAGTCCCCTCGAAAGTCCTCTCGCTAAGTCCCCTTGCTAAGTCCACGCTCTAGATCGCCTCGCTAAGTCCCCTCGCTATGTTCCCTCGCTAAGTTCCATCGCTAAGTCCCCTCGCTAAGTCCACTCGTTATGTCTCCTCGCTAAGTCCCCACGCTATGTCTGCTCGCTAAGTCACCGCGCTAAGTCCTCGCGAAAAGCCTCCTCGCTAAGTCCCCTTGGTAGTACCCTCGCTAAGTCTCCTCGCTAAGTCCCCTCGCTAAGTCACCTCGCTATGTCCCCTCCATAAGTCCCCTCGCTAAGTCCCCTCAATATGTCCCCTCGCTAAGTCCCCTCGCTATGTCTCCTTGCTAAGTCCCCTCACTAAGTCTCATCGCTAAGTCCCCTCGCTATGTCCCCGCGCAAAGTACCCTCGCTAAGTACCCTAGCTAAGTCCCCTCGCTAATTCTCCTCGCTATGTCCTCTCGCTAAGTCCGCTCGCTTAGAACCCTCGCTAAGTCCCCTCGCTAAGACCCCTCGCTAAGTCCCCTCGCTAAGTCCCATCGCTAAGTACCCACAAAAGTCCCCTCGCTAAGTCCCCTCGCCAAGCCCCTCCCCAAGTCCCCTCGCTATGTCCCCTCGCTCAGTCCCCTCGCTAAGTCCCCTCGCTAAGTCCCCGCGCTAACTCCCCCCGCTAAGTCCCCTCGTTAGTCCCCTCGCTAAGTCCCCTCGCTAAGTCCCCTCGTTATGTCTCCTCGCTAAGTCCCCTCGCTAGTCCCCTCGCTAAGTCCCGGCGCTAAGTCGACTAAGTAAGTCGCCTCGCTAAGTCCCCTCGCTATTTCCTCTCGCTAAGTCCGCTCGCTAAGTCCCCTAGCTAAGTCCCCTCGCTTAGTCCCCGCGCTAAGTTCCCTCGCTAACTACCCTCGCAGAGTCCCCTCGAAAGTCCTCTCGCTAAGTCCCCTTGCTAAGTCCCCGCTCTAGGTCCCATCGCTAAGTCCCCTCGCTATGTCCCCTCGCTAAGTCCCATCGCTAAGTCCCCTCGCTAAGTCCACTCGTTATGTCTCCTCGCTAAGTCCCCACGCTATGTCTGCTCGCTAAGTCACCGCGCTAAGTCCACGCGAAAAGCCTCCTCGCTAAGTCCCCTTGGTAGTCCCCTCGCTAAGTCTCCTCGCTAAGTCCCCTCGCTAAGTACCCTCGCTAAGTCCCCTCCATTAGTCCCCTCGCTAAGTCCCCTCAATATGTTTCCTCGCTAAGTCCCCTCGCTATGTCTCCTTAATAAGTCCCCTCACTAAGTCCCATCGCTAAGTCCCCTCGCTATGTCCCCGCGCAAAGTACCCTCGCTAAGTACCCTAGCTATGTCCCCTCGCTAATTCTCCTCGCTATCTCCTCTCGCTAAGTCCGCTCGCTTAGAACCCTCGCTAAGTCCCCTCGCTAAGACCCCTCGCTAAGTCCCCTCGCTAAGTACCCTCAAAAGTCCATTCGCTAAGTCCCCTCGCCAAGCCCCTCGCCAAGCCCCTCCGCAAGTCCCCTCGCAAAGACCACTCGCAAAGACCACTCGCAAAGTCCACTCGCAAAGTCCACTCGCAAAGTCCCCTCGCTAAGTCCCCTCGCAAGGACTCCTCGCAAAGTCCCCTTATAAGGTCCCCTCGCAAAGTCCCCTCGCTAAGTCCCTTCGCTACGTCCCCTCGCTAAGTCCCCTCGCTAAATCCGTGCGTAGAGTCCCCTTGCTAAGTCCCCTCCCTATGTCCCCGCTAAAAGTACCCTCGCTAAGTCCCCTCGCTAATTCCCCTCGCTATCTCCTCTCGCTAAGTCCCCTCGCTAAGAACCCTCGCTAAGTCCCCTCACTATGTCCCCTCGCTCAGTCCCCTCGCTAAGTCCCCTCGCTAAGTCCCCGCGCTAACTCCCCCCGCTAAGTCCCCTCGTTAGTCCCCTCGCTAAGACCCTCGCTAAGTCCCCTCGTTATGTCTCTTCGCTAAGTCCCCTCGCTAGTCCCCTCGCTAAGTCCCCTCGCTAAGTCCCCTCGCTAAGTACCCTCGCTAAGTGCCCTCGCTATGTCCCCTCGCTAAGTCCCCTCGCTAAGTCCAATCGATAAGTCCCCGCGCTAAGTACCCCCGCTAAGTCCCCTCGCTAAGTCCCCTCGCTATGTACCCGCGCTAAGTACCTTCGCTAACTACCCTAGCTAAGTCCCCTCGCTAAGAACCCTCGCTAAGTCCCCTCACTATGTCCCCTCGCTAAGTCCCCTCGCTAAGTCCCCTCGCTACGTGCCCTCGCTAAGCCCCATCGCTAAGTCCCCGAGCTAACTCCCCCCGCTAAGTCCCCTCGTTAGTCCCCTCGCTAAGTCCCCTCGCTATATCCGCTCGTTATGTCTCCTCGCTATGTCCCCATGCTATGTCTGCTCGCTAGGTCCCCTCGCTAAGTCATCGCGCTAAGTCCTCGCAAAAAGCCTCCTTGCTAAGTCCCCTCGCTAGTCCCCTCGCTAAGTCCCCTGGCTAAGTCCCCTCGCTAAGTCCCCTCGCTAAGTCCCCTCGCTAAGTCCCCTCGCTAAGTCCCCTCGCTATGTCCCATCCCTATGTCCCCTCGCTAAGTCCCCTCGCTAATTCCCCTTGCTAATTCCCCTCCCTATGTCCGCTCGCTAAGTCCCCTCGCTATGTATCCTTGCTAAGTCCCCTCACTAAGTCCCCGCGCTAAGTCCTCGCGCAAAATCCTCGCGCAAAGTTCCCTCGCTAGTCCCCTCGCTAAGTCCCCTCGCTAAGTCCACTAGCTAACTGCCCTCACTGTCCCCTGGATAAGTCCCCTCGCTATGTCCCCTCGCTAAGTCCCCTCGCTAATTCCCCTTGCTAATTCCCCTCGCTATGTCCCCTCGCTAAGTCCCCTCGCTATGTCTCCTCGCTAAGCATCCTCACTAAGTCCAATCGCTAAGTACCCTCGCTAAGTCCACTCGCTAATTCCCGTCGCTAAGTCCCCTCGCTATGTCCCCTCGCTAAGTCCCCGTGCTAAGTCGACTAAGTAAGTCGACTCGCTAAGTCCCCTCGCTATTTCCCCTCGCTAAGTCCCCTCGCTAATTCCCCTTGCTAATTCCCCTCCCTATGTCCGCTCGCTAAGTCCCCTCGCTATGTATCCTTGCTAAGTCCCCTCACTAGGTCCCCGCGCTAAGTCCTCGCGCAAAATCCTGGCGCAAAGTCCCCTCGCTAAGTCCCCTCGCTAGTCCCCTCGCTAAGTCCCCTCGCTAAGTCGACTAGCTAACTGCCCTCACTGTCCCCTGGATAAGTCCCCTCGCTATGTGCCCTCGCTAAGTCCCCTCGCTAATTCCCCTTGCTAATTCCCCTCGCTATGTCCCCTCGCTAAGTCCCCTCGCTATGTCTCCTCGCTAAGCATCCTCACTAAGTCCAATCGCTAAGTACCCTCGCTAAGTCCACTCGCTAATTCCCGTCGCTAAGTCCCCTCGCTATGTCCCCTCGCTAAGTCCCCGCGCTAAGTCGACTAAGTAAGTCGACTCGCTAAGTCCCCTCGCTATTTCCTCTCGCTAAGTCCGCTCGCTAAGTCCCCTCGCTAACTCCCCTCGCTATGTCCCCGCGCTAAGTTCCCTCGCTAATTACCCTCGCAGAGTCCCCTCGAAAGTCCTCTCGCTAAGTCCCCGCTCTAGGTTCCCTCGCTAAGTCCCCTCGCTAAGTCCCATCGCTAAGTCCCCTCGCTAAGTCCACTCGTTATGTCTCCTCGCTAAGTCCCCACGCTATGTCTGCTCGCTAAGTCACCGCGCTAAGTCCTCGCGAAAGCCTCCTCGCTAAGTCCCCTCGGTAGTCCCCTCGCTAAGTCTCCTCGCTAAGTCCCCTCGCTAAGTCCCCTCGCTAAGTCACCTCGCTATGTCCCCTCCATAAGTCCCCTCGCTAAGTCCCCTCAATATGTCTCCTCGCTAAGTCCCCACGCTATGTCTCCTTGCTAAGTGCCCTCAATAAGTCCCATCGCTAAGTCCCCTCGCTATGTCCCCGCGCAAAGTACCCTCGCTAAGTACCCTAGCTAAGTCCCCTCGCTAATTCTCCTCGCTATCTCCTCTCGCTAAGTCCGCTGGCTTAGAACCCTCGCTAAGCCCCTCGCTAAGACCCCTCGCTAAGTCCCCTCGCTAAGTCCCAACGCTAAGTACCCTCGAAAGTCCCCTCGCTAAGTCCCCTCGCCAAGCCCCTCCCCAAGTCTCCTCGCGAAGTCCCCTCGCAAAGTCCCCTCGCAAAGTCCCCTCGCAAAGACCACTCGCAAAGTCCACTCGCAAAGTCCCCTCGCTAAGTCCCCTCGCAAAGTCTCCTCGCAAAGTCCCCTTACAAAGTCCCCTCTCAAAGTCCCCTCGCCAAGTCCCTTCGCTAGGTCCCCTCGCTAAGTCCCCTCGCTAAATCCGCGCGTAGAGTCCCCTTGCTAAGTCCCCTCCCTATGTCCCCGCGCAAAGTACCCTCGCTAAGTATCCTAGCTAATCCCCTCGCTAATTCCCCTCGCTATCTCCTCTCGCTAAGTCCCCTCGCTAAGAACGCTCGCTAAGTCATCTCGCTATGTCCCCTCGCTAAGTCCCCTCGCTAAGTCCCCTCGTTAGTCCCCTCGCTAAGTCCCCTCGCTAAGTCCCCTCGCTTGTCTCCTCGCTATGTCCCCACGCTATGTCTGCTCGCTAAGTCCCCTCGCTAAGTCACCGCGCTAATGCCTCGCGAAAAGCCTCCTCGCTAAGTCCCCACGCTAGTCCCCTCGCTAAGTTCCCTTGCTAATTCCCCTCCATATGACCTCTCGCTAAGTCCCCTCGCTAAGTCCCCTCGCTAAGTCCCCCTCGCAAGGACTCCTCGCAAAGTCCCCTTATAAAGTCCCCTCGCAAAGTCCCCTCGCTAAGTCCCTTCGCTACGTCCCCTCGCTAAGTCCCCTCGCTAAATCCGTGCGTAGAGTCCCCTTGCTAAGTCCCCTCCCTATGTCCCCGCTAAAAGTACCCTCGCTAAGTCCCCTCGCTAATTCCCCTCGCTATCTCCTCTCGCTAAGTCCCCTCGCTAAGAACCCTCGCTAAGTCCCCTCGCTATGTCCCCTCGCTCAGTCCCCACGCTAAGTCCCCTCGCTAAGTCCCCTCGCTAAGTCCCCGCGCTAACTCCCCCCGCTAAGTCCCCTCGTTAGTCCCCTCGCTAAGTCCCCTCGCTAAGTCCCCTCGTTATGTCTCCTCGCTAAGTCCCCTCGCTAGTCCCCTCGCTAAGTCCCCTCGCTAAGTCCCCTCGCTAACTACCCTCGCTAAGTGCCCTCGCTATGTCCCCTCGCTAAGTCCCCTCGCTAAGTCCAATCGATAAGTCCCCGCGCTAAGTACCCCCGCTAAGTCCCCTCGCTAAGTCCCCTCGCTATGTACCCGCGCTAAGTACCTTCGCTAACTACCCTAGCTAAGTCCCCTCGCTAAGAACCCTCGCTAAGTCCCCTCACTATGTCCCATCGCTAAGTCCCCTCGCTACGTGCCCTCG
This sequence comes from Tenodera sinensis, assembly GCA_030765045.1. NCBI lineage: Eukaryota > Metazoa > Arthropoda > Insecta > Mantodea > Mantidae > Tenodera > Tenodera sinensis. The sequence continues at coordinate 40,382,199 of CM060963.1, forward strand.
CTAAGTCCCCTCGCTAAGCCCCATCGCTAAGTCCCCGCGCTAACTCCCCCCACTAAGTCCCCTCGTTAGTCCCCTCGCTAAGTCCCCTCGCTATATCCGATCGTTATGTCTCCTCGCTATGTCCCCATGCTATGTCTGCTCGCTAGGTCCCCTCGCTAAGTCATCGCGCTAAGTCCTCGCAAAAAGCCTCCTTGCTAAGTCCCCTCGCTAGTCCCCTCGCTAAGTCCCCTGGCTAAGTCCCCTCGCTAAGTCCCCTCGCTAAGTCCCCTCGCTATGTCCCATCCCTATGTCCCCTCGCTAAGTCCCCTCGCTAATTCCCCTTGCTAATTCCCCTCCCTATGTCCGCTCGCTAAGTCCCCTCGCTATGTATCCTTGCTAAGTCCCCTCACTAAGTCCCCGCGCTAAGTCCTCGCGCAAAATCCTCGCGCAAAGTTCCCTCGCTAGTCCCCTCGCTAAGTCCCCTCGCTAAGTCGACTAGCTAACTGCCCTCACTGTCCCTTGGATAAGTCCCCTCGCTATGTCCCCTCGCTAAGTCCCCTCGCTAATTCCCCTTGCTAATTCCCCTCGCTATGTCCCCTCGCTAAGTCCCCTCGCTATGTCTCCTCGCTAAGCATCCTCACTAAGTCCAATCGCTAAGTACCCTCGCTAAGTCCACTCGCTAATTCCCGTCGCTAAGTCCCCTCGCTATGTCCCCTCGCTAAGTCCCCGTGCTAAGTCGACTAAGTAAGTCGACTCGCTAAGTCCCCTCGCTATTTCCTCTCGCTAAGTCCCCTCGCTAATTCCCCTTGCTAATTCCCCTCCCTATGTCCGCTCGCTAAGTCCCCTCGCTATGTATCCTTGCTAAGTCCCCTCACTAAGTCCCCGCGCTAAGTCCTCGCGCAAAATCCTGGCGCAAAGTCCCCTCGCTAAGTCCCCTCGCTAGTCCCCTCGCTAAGTCCCCTCGCTAAGTCGACTAGCTAACTGCCCTCACTGTCCCCTGGATAAGTCCCCTCGCTATGTCCCCTCGCTAAGTCCCCTCGCTAATTCCCCTTGCTAATTCCCCTCGCTATGTCCCCTCGCTAAGTCCCCTCGCTATGTCTCCTCGCTAAGCATCCTCACTAAGTCCAATCGCTAAGTACCCTCGGTAAGTCCACTCGTTAATTCCCGTCGCTAAGTCCCCTCGCTATGTGCCCTTGCTAAGTCCCCGCGCTAAGTCGACTAAGTAAGTCGACTCGTTAAGTCCCCTCGCTATTTACTCTCGCTAAGTCCGCTCGCTAAGTCCCCTCGCTAACTCCCCTCGCTATGTCCCCGCGCTAAGTTCCCTCGCTAATTACCCTCGCAGAGTCCCCTCGAAAGTCCTCTCGCTAAGTCCCCGCTCTAGGTTCCCTCGCTAAGTCCCCTCGCTAAGTCCACTCGTTATGTCTCCTCGCTAAGTCCCCACGCTAAGTCTGCTCGCTCAGTCACCGCGCTAAGTCCTCGCGAAAGCCTCCTCGCTAAGTCCCCTCGGTAGTCCCCTCGCTAAGTCTCCTCGCTAAATCCCCTCGCTAAGTCACCTCGCTATGTCCCCTCCATAAGTCCCCTCGCTAAGTCCCCTCAATATGTCTCCTCGCTAAGTCCCCACGCTATGTCTCCTTGCTAAGTCCCCTCAAAAAGTCCCATCGCTAAGTCCCCTCGCTATGTCCCCGCGCAAAGTACCCTCGCTAAGTATCCTAGCTAAGTCCCCTCGCTAATTCTCCTCGCTATCTCCTCTCGCTAAGTCCGCTGGCTTAGAAACCTCGCTAAGTCCCCTCGCTAAGACCCCTCGCTAAGTCCCCTCGCTAAGTCCCAACGCTAAGTACCCTCGAAAGTCCCTTCGCTAAGTCCCCTCGCCAAGCCCCTCCCAAAGTCTCCTCGCGAAGTCCCCTCGCAAAGTCCCCTCGCAAAGTCCCCTCGCAAAGACCACTCGCAAAGTCCACTCGCAAAGTCCCCTCGCTAAGTCCCGTCGCAAAGTCTCCTCGCAAAGTCCCCTTACAAAGTCCCCTCGCAAAGTACCCTCGCCAAGTCCCTTCGCTAGGTCCCCTCGCTAAGTCCCCTCGCTAAATCCGCGCGTAGAGTCCCCTTGCTAAGTCCCCTCCCTATGTCCCCGCGCAAAGTACCCTCGCTAAGTATCCTAGCTAAGTCCCCTCGCTAATTCCCCTCGCTATCTCCTCTCGCTAAGTCCCCACGCTAAGAACCCTCGCTAAGTCATCTCGCTATGTCCCCTCGCTAAGTCCCCTCGCTAAGTCCCCTCGCTAAGTCCCCTCGTTAGTCCCCTCGCTAAGTCCCCTCGCTAAGTCCCCTCGCTTGTCTCCTCGCTATGTCCCCACGCTATGTCTGCTCGCTAAGTCACCGGGCTAATGCCTCGCGAAAAGCCTCCTCGCTAAGTCCCCACGCTAGTCCCCTCGCTAAGTTCCCTTGCTAATTCCCCTCCATATGACCTCTCGCTAAGTCCCCTCGCTAAGTCCCCTCGCTATGTCTCCTTGCTAAGTCCCCTCACTAGGTCCCCTCGCTAAGTCTCCTCGGTAATTCCCCTTGCTAATTCCCCTCCCTATGTCCTCTCGCTAGGTCCCCTCGCTGTCTCCTTGCTAAGTCCCCTCTCTAAGTCCCCTCGCTATGTCAGCGCACTAAGTCCTCGCGCAAAGTCCCCTCGCTAAGTCCCATCGCTAGTCCCCTCGCTAAGTCCCCTCGCTATGTCTCCTCGCTAAGCCCCTCACTAAGTCCAATCACTGAGTCCCCTCGCTAAGTCACCGCGCTAAGTCCCCTCGCTAAGCCCCCTCACTATGTCCAATCGCTAAGTCCCCTCGCTAACCCCCTCGCTAAGTCCCATCGCTAAGTACCCTCGCTAAGTCCCCTCGCCAAGCCCCTCCCCAAGTCTCCTCGCGAAGTCCCCTCGCAAAGTCCCCTCGGAAAGTCCACTCGCAAAGTCCACTCGCAAAGTCCCCTCGCAAAGTCCCCTCGCTAAGTCCCCTCGCAAAGTCTCCTAGCAACGTTCCCTCGCAAAGTCCCCTCGCAAAGTCCCCTCGCTAAGTCCCTTCGCTAAGTCCCCTCGCTAAATCCCCGCGTAGAGTAACCTAGCTAAGTCCACTCGCTATGTCCCCGCGCAAAGTACCCTCGCTAAGTATCCTAGCTAAGTCCCATCGCTAAGTCCCCTCGCTAAGTCCCTTCGCTAACTCCCCCCGCTAAGTCACCTCGTTAGTCCCCTCGCTAAGTCCCCTCGCTAAGTCCCCTTGTTATGTCTCCTCGCTATGTCCCCACGCTATGTCTGCTCGCTAAGTCCCCTCGCTAAGTCAGCGCGCTAAGTCCTCGCGAATAGCCTCCTCGCTAAGACCCCTCGCTAAGTCCCCTCGCTAAGTCCCATCGCTAAGTACCCTAAAAAGTCCCCTCGCTAAGTCCCCTCGCCAAGCCCCTCCCCAAGTCCCCTCGCAAAGACCACTCGCAAAGTCCACGCGCAAAGTCCCCTCGCTAAGTCCCCTCGCAAAGTCTCCTCGCAAAGTCCCCTTACAAAGTCCCCTCGCAAAGTCCCCTCGCTAAGTCCCCTTGCTAAATCCGCGCGTAGAGTCCCCTTGCTAAGTCCCCTCCCTATGTCCCCGCGCAAAGTACCCTCGCTAAGTATCCTAGCTAAGTCCCCTCGCTAATTCCCCTCGCTAAGAACCCTCGCTAAGTCCCCTCGCTAAGTCCCCTCGCTATGTCCCCTCGCTCAGTCCCCTCGCTAAGTCTCCGCGCTAAGTCCCCTCGCTAAGTCCCTTCGCTAAGTCCCCTCGCTATGTCCCCGCGCAAAGTACCCTCGCTAAGTACCCTAGCTAAGTCCCCTCGCTAATTCCCCTCGCTATCTCTTCTCGCTAAGTCCCCTCGCTTTGAACCCTCGATAAGTACCCTCGCTATGTCCCCTCGCTAAGTGCCCTCGCTAAGTCCCCTCGCTAAGTCCCATCGCTAAGTCCCCGCGCTAACTCCCCCCGCTATGTCCCCTCGCTAAGTGCCCTCGCTAAGTCCCCTCGCTAAGTCCCGTCGCTAAATCCCCTCGTTATGACTCCTCGCTGTCCCCACGCTATGTCTGCTCGCTAGGTCCCCTCGCTAAGTCACCGCGCTAAGTCCTCCCAAAAAGCCTCCTTGCTAAGTCCCCTTGCTAGTCCCCTCGCTAAGTCCCCTCGCTAAGTCCCCTAGCTAAGTCCCCTCGCTAAGTCCCCTCGCTATGTCCCCTCCATAAGTCCCCTCGCTAAGTCCTCTCGCTAATTCCCCTTGCTAATTCCCCTCCCTATGTCCGCTCGCTAAGTCCCCTCGCTATGTATCCTTGCTAAGTCCCCTCACTAAGTCCCCTCGCTAAGTCGACTAGCTAACTGCCCTCGCGGTCCCCTGGATAAGTCCCCTCGCTATGTCCCCTCGCTAAGTCCCCTCGCTAATTCCCCTTGCTAATTCCCCTCGCTATGTCGACTCGCTAAGTCCCCTCGCTATTACCTCTCGCTAAGTCCGCTCGCTAAGTCCCCTCGCTAACTCCCCTCGCTATGTCCCCGCGCTAAGTTCCCTCGCTAAGTACCCTCGCTAAGTCCCCTCGCTAAGTCACCTCGCTAATTCCCCTCCATAAGTCCCCTCGCTAAGTCCCCTCAACATGTCTCCTCGCTAAGTCCCCTCGCTATGTCTCCTTGCTAAGTCCCCTCACTTAGTCCCATCGCTAAGTCCCCTCGCTATGTCCCCGCGAAAAGTACCCTCGCTAAGTACCCTAGCTAAGTCCCCTCGCCAATTCTCCTCGCTATCTCCTCTCGCTAAGTCCGCTGGCTTCGAACACTCGCTAAGTCCCCTCGATAAGTCCCATCGCTAAGTCCCCTCGAAAGTCCCCTCGCCAAGCCCCTCCCCAAGTCTCCTCGCGAAGTCCCCTCGCAAAGTCCCCTCGCAAAGTCCCCTCGCAAAGACCACTCGCAAAGTCCACTCGCAAAGTCCCCTCGCTAAGTCCCCTCGCAAAGTCCCCTTGCTAAGTCCCCTTCCTATGTCCCCGCGCAAAGTACCCTCGCTAAGTATCCTAGCTAAGTACCCTTGCTAATTCCCCTCGCTATCTCCTCTCGCTAAGTCCGCTCACTAAGAACCCTCGCTAAGTCATCACGCTATGTCCCCTCACTAAGTCCCCTCGCTAAGTCCCCTCGCTAAGTCCCCTCGCCAAGTCCCCTCGCTAACTCCCCCCGCTAAGTCCCCTCGTTAGTCCCCTCGCTAAGTCCCCTCGCTAAGTCCCCTCATTATGTCTCCTCGCTATGTCCCCACGCTATGTCTGCTCGCTAAGTCCCCTCGCTAAGTCACCGCGCTAATGCCTCGCGAAAAGCCTCCTCGCTAAGTCCCCTCGCTAAGTCCCCTCGCTAAGTACCCTCGCTAAGTCCCATCACTAAGTCCCCTCGCTATGTCCCCTCCCTAAGTCCCCTCGCTAAGTCCCCTCGCTAATTCCGCTTGCTAATTCCCCTCCCTATGACCTCTCGCTAAGTCCCCTCGCTAAGTCCCCTCGCTATGTCTCCTTGCTAAGTCCCCTCACTAGGTCCCCTCGCTAAGTCTCCTCGGTAATTCCCCTTGCTAATTCCCCTCCCTATGTCCTCTCGCTAAGTCCCCTCGCTATGTCTCCTTGCTAAGTCCCCTCACTAAGTCCCCTCGCTATGTCACCGCACTAAGTCCTCGCGCAAAGTCCCCTCGCTAAGTCCCATCGCTAGTCCCCTCGCTAAGTCCCCTCGCTATGTCTCCTCGCTAACCCCCTCACTAAGTCCAATCGCTAATTACCCTCCCTAAGTCCCCTCGCTAAGTCACCGCGCTAAGTCCTTGCGCAAAGTCCCCTCGCTAAGTCCCCTCGCTAAGTCCCCTCGCTAGTCCCCTCGCTAAGTCCCATCGCTTTGTCTCCTCGCTAAGCCCCCTCACTAAGTCCAATCGCTAAGTACCCTCCCTAAGTCCCCTCGCTAAGTCACCGCGCTAAGTCCTTGCGCAAAGTCCCCTCGCTAAGTCCCCTCGCTAAGTCCCCTCGCTAGTCCCCTCGCTAAGTCCCATCGCTATGTCTCCTTGCTATGCCCCCTCACTAAGTCCAATTGCTAAGTCCCCTCGCTAAGTCCCCTCTCCAAGCCCCTCCCCAAGTCTCCTCGTGAAGTCCCATCGCAAATCCCCTCGCAAAGTCCCCTCGGAAAGTCCACTCGCAAAGTTCACTCGCAAAGTCCCCTCGCAAAGTCGCCTCGCTAAGTCCCCTCGCAAAGTCTCCTCGCAACGTTCCCTCGCAAAGTCCCCTCGCAAAGTCCCCTCGCTAAGTCCCCTCGGTAAGTCCCCTCTCTAAATCCCCGCGTAGAGTACCCTCGCTAAGTCCCCTCGCTATGTCCCCGCGCAAAGTACCCTCGCTAAGTACCCTAGCTAAGTCCCCTCGCTAAGTCCGCTCGCTAAGTCCCATCGCTAAGTCCCCTCGCTAAGTCCCCTCGCTAAGTCCCCGCGCTAACTCCCCCCGCTAAGTCACCTCGTTAGACCCCTCGCCAATACCCCTCGCTAAGTCCCCTTGTTATGTCTCCTCGCTATGTCCCCTCGCTAAGTCACCGCGCTAAGTCCTCGCGAATAGCCTCCTCGCTAAGACACCTCGCTAAGTCCGCTCGCTAATTCCCCTCCCTATGTCCTCTCGCTAAGTCCCCTCGCTAAGTCCCCTCGTTATGTCTCCTTGCTAAGTCTCCTCACTAAGTCCCCTCGCTAAGTCACCGCGCTAAGTCCTCGCGCAAAATCCTCGCGCAAAGACCCCTCGCTAAGTCCCCTCGCTAGTCCCCTCGCTAAGTCCCCTCGCTATGTCTCCTCGCTAAGCCCCCTCACTAAGTCCAATCGCTAAGTTACGTCGTTAAGTCCACTCGCTAATTCCCGTCGCTAAGTCCCTTCGCTAAGTCCCCTCGCTAAGTCCCCTCGCTGAATCCCCGCGTAGAGTCCCCTCGCTAAGTCCCCTCGCTATGTCCCCGCGCAAAGTACCCTCGCTAAGTATCCTAGCTAAGTCCCCTCGCTAATTCCCCTCGCTAAGAACCCTCGCTAAGTCCCCTCGCTAAGTCCCCGCGCTAACTCCCCCCGCTAAGTCCCCTCGTTAGTCCCCTCGCTAAGTTTCCTCGTTTTGTCTCTTCGCTAAGTCCCCTCGCTAGTCCCCTCGCTAAGTCCCCTCGCTAAGTACCCTCGCTAAGTCCCCTCGCTAAGTCTCCGCGCTAAGTCCCCTCGCTAAGTCCCCTTGTTATGTCTCCTCGCTATGTCCCCACGCTATGTCTGCTCGCTAAGTCCCCTCGCTAAGTCAGCGCGCTAAGTCCTCGCGAATAGCCTCCTCGCTAAGACCCCTCGCTAAGTCCCCTCGCTAAGTCCCATCGCTAAGTACCCTAAAAAGTCCCCTCGCTAAGTCCCCTCGCCAAGCCCCTCCCCAAGTCCCCTCGCAAAGACCACTCGCAAAGTCCACGCGCAAAGTCCCCTCGCTAAGTCCCCTCGCAAAGTCTCCTCGCAAAGTCCCCTTACAAAGTCCCCTCTCAAAGTCCCCTCGCTAAGTCCCCTTGCTAAATCCGCGCGTAGAGTCCCCTTGCTAAGTCCCCTCCCTATGTCCCCGCGCAAAGTACCCTCGCTAAGTATCCTAGCTAAGTCCCCTCGCTAATTCCCCTCGCTAAGAACCCTCGCTAAGTCCCCTCGCTAAGTCCCCTCGTTATGTCCCCTCGCTCAGTCCCCTCGCTCAATCCCCTCGCTAACTCCCCCCGCTAAGTCCCCTCGTTAGTCCCCTCGCTAAGTTCCCTCGTTTTGTCTCCTCGCTAAGTCCCCTCGCTAGTCCCCTCGCTAAGTCCCCTCGCTAAGTACCCTCGCTAAGTCCCCTCGCTAAGTCTCCGCGCTAAGTCCCCTCGCTAAGTCCCCTCGCTAAGTCCCTTCGCTAAGTCCCCTCGCTATGTCCCCGCGCAAAGTACCCTCGCTAAGTACCCTAGCTAAGTCCCCTCGCTAATTCCCCTCGCTATCTCTTCTCGCTAAGTCCCCTCGCTTTGAACCCTCGATAAGTACCCTCGCTATGTCCCCTCGCTAAGTGCCCTCGCTAAGTCCCCTCGCTAAGTCCCATCGCTAAGTCCCCGCGCTAACTCCCCCCGCTATGTCCCATCGCTAAGTGCCCTCGCTAAGTCCCCTCGCTAAGTCCCCTCGCTAAATCCCCTCGTTATGACTCCTCGCTGTCCCCACGCTATGTCTGCTCGCTAGGTCCCCTCGCTAAGTCACCGCGCTAAGTCCTCCCAAAAAGCCTCCTTGCTAAGTCCCCTTGCTAGTCCCCTCGCTAAGTCCCCTCGCTAAGTCCCCTAGCTAAGTCCCCTCGCTATGTCCCCTCCATAAGTCCCCTCGCTAATTCCCCTTGCTAATTCCCCTCCCTATGTCCGCTCGCTAAGTCCCCTCGCTATGTATCCTTGCTAAGTCCCCTCACTAAGTCCCCTCGCTAAGTCGACTAGCTAACTGCCCTCGCGGTCCCCTGGATAAGTCCCCTCGCTATGTCCCCTCGCTAAGTCCCCTCGCTAATTCCCCTTGCTAATTCCCCTCGCTATGTCCCCTCGCTATGTCCCCTCGCTAAGTCCCCGCGCTAAGTCGACTAAGTAAGTCGACTCGCTAAGTCCCCTCGCTATTACCTCTTGCTAAGTCCGCTCGCTAAGTCCCCTCGCTAACTCCCCTCGCTATGTCCCCGCGCTAAGTTCCCTCGCTAAGTAGCCTCGCTAAGTCCCCTCGCTAAGTCACCTCGCTAATTCCCCTCCATAAGTCCCCTCGCTAAGTCCCCTCAATATGTCTCCTCGCTAAGTCCCCTCGCTATGTCTCCTTGCTAAGTCCCCTCACTTAGTCCCATCGCTAAGTCCCCTCGCTATGTCCCCGCGCTAAGTCCCCTCGCTAAGTCCCCTCTCTATGTCCCCTCCCTAAGTCCCCTCGCTAAGTCCCCTCGCTAATTCCCCTTGCTAATTCCCCTCCCTATGTCCGCTCGCTCAGTCCCCTCGCTATGTCCCCGCGAAAAGTACCCTCGCTAAGTACCCTAGCTAAGTCCCCTCGCTAATTCTCCTCGCTATCTCCTCTCGCTAAGTCCGCTGGCTTCGAACCCTCGCTAAGTCCCCTCGCTAAGTCCCATCGCTAAGTCCCCTCGAAAGTCCCCTCGCCAAGCCCCTCCCCAAGTCTCCTCGCGAAGTCCCCTCGCAAAGTCCCCTCGCAAAGTCCCCTCGCAAAGACCACTCGCAAAGTCCACTCGCAAAGTCCCCTCGCTAAGTCCCCTCGCAAAGTCCCCTTGCTAAGTCCCCTTCCTATGTCCCCGCGCAAAGTACCCTCGCTAAGTATCCTAGCTAAGTACCCTTGCTAATTCCCCTCGCTATCTCCTCTCGCTAAGTCCGCTCACTAAGAACCCTCGCTAAGTCATCTCGCTATGTCCCCTCACTAAGTCCCCTCGCTAAGTCCCCTCGCTAAGTCCCCTCGCCAAGTCCCCTCGCTAACTCCCCCCGCTATGTCCCCTCGCTAAGTCCACTCGCAAAGTCCCCTCGCTAAGTCCCCTCGCAAATTCCCCTTGCTAAGTCCCCTTCCTATGTCCCCGCGCAAAGTACCCTCGCTAAGTATCCTAGCTAAGTACCCTTGCTAATTCCCCTCGCTATCTCCTCTCGCTAAGTCCGCTCACTAAGAACCCTCGCTAAGTCATCTCGCTATGTCCCCTCACTAAGTCCCCTCGCTAAGTCCCCTCGCTAAGTCCCCTCGCCAAGTCCCCTCGCTAACTCCCCCCGCTAAGTCCCCTCGTTAGTCCCCTCGCTAAGTCCCCTCGCTAAGTCCCCTCATTATGTCTCCTCGCTATGTCCCCACGCTATGTCTGCTCGCTAAGTCCCCTCGCTAAGTCACCGCACTAATGCCTCGCGAAAAGCCTCCTCGCTAAGTCCCCTCGCTAGTCCCCTCGCTAAGTACCCTCGCTAAGTCCCATCACTAAGTCCCCTCGCTATGTCCCCTCCCTAAGTCCCCTCGCTAAGTCCCCTCGCTAATATCGCTTGCTAATTCCCCTCCCTATGACCTCTCGCTAAGTCCCCTCGCTATGTCTCCTTGCTAAGTCCCCTCACTAGGTCCCCTCGCTAAGTCTCCTCGGTAATTCCCCTTGCTAATTCCCCTCCCTATGTCCTCTCGCTAAGTCCCCTCGCTATGTCTCCTTGCTAAGTCCCCTCACTAAGTCCCCTCGCTATGTCACCGCACTAGGTCCTCGCGCAAAGTCCCCTCGCTAAGTCCCATCGCTAGTCCCCTCGCTAAGTCCCCTCGCTATGTCTCCTCGCTAACCCCCTCACTAAGTCCAATCGCTAAGTACCCTCCCTAAGTCCCCTCGCTAAGTCACCGCGCTAAGTCCTTGCGCAAAGTCCCCTCGCTAAGTCCCCTCGCTAAGTCCCCTTGCTAGTCCCCTCGCTAAGTCCCATCGCTTTGTCTCCTCGCTAAGCCCCCTCACTAAGTCCAATCGCTAAGTACCCTCCCTAAGTCCCCTCGCTAAGTCACCGCGCTAAGTCCTTGCGCAAAGTCCCCTCGCTAAGTCCCCTCGCTAAGTCCCCTCGCTAGTCCCCTCGCTAAGTCCCATCGCTATGTCTCCTCGCTATGCCCCCTCACTAAGTCCAATCGCTAAGTCCCCTCGCTAAGTCCCCTCTCCAAGCCCCTCCCCAAGTCTCCTCGTGAAGTCCCATCGCAAATCCCCTCGCAAAGTCCCCTCGGAAAGTCCACTCGCAAAGTTCACTCGCAAAGTCCCCTCGCAAAACCGCCTCGCTAAGTCCCCTCGCAAAGTCTTCTCGCAACGTTCCCTCGCAAAGTCCCCTCGCAAAGTCCCCTCGCTAAGTCCCTTCGGTAAGTCCCCTCTCTAAATCCCCGCGTAGAGTACCCTCGCTAAGTACCCTAGCTAAGTCCCCTCGCTAAGTCCGCTCGCTAAGTCCCATCGCTAAGTCCCATCGCTAAGTCCCCTCGCTAAGTCCCCTCGCTAAGTCCCCGCGCTAACTCCCCCCGCTAAGTCACCTCGTTAGACCCCTCGCCAAGTCCCCTCGCTAAGTCCCCTTGTTATGTCTCCTCGCTATGTCCCCTCGCTAAGTCACCGCGCTAAGTCCTCGCGAATAGCCTCCTCGCTAAGACCCCTCGCTAAGTCCGCTCGCTAATTCCCCTCCCTATGTCCTCTCGCTAAGTCCCCTCGCTAAGTCCCCTCGCTAAGTACCCTCGCTAAGTCCCATCACTAAGTCCCCTCGCTATGTCCCCTCCCTAAGTCCCCTCGCTAAGTCCCCTCGCTAATTCCGCTTGCTAATTCCCCTCCCTATGACCTCTCGCTAAGTCCCCTCGCTAAGTCCCCTCGCTATGTCTCCTTGCTAAATCCCCTCACTAGGTCCCCTCGCTAAGTCTCCTCGGTAATTCCCCTTGCTAATTCCCCTCCCTATGTCCTCTCGCTAAGTCCCCTCGCTATGTCTCCTTGCTAAGTCCCCTCACTAAGTCCCCTCGCTATGTCACCGCACTAAGTCCTCGCGCAAAGTCCCCTCGCTAAGTCCCATCGCTAGTCCCCTCGCTAAGTCCCCTCGCTATGTCTCCTCGCTAACCCCCTCACTAAGTCCAATCGCTAATTACCCTCCCTAAGTCCCCTCGCTAAGTCACCGCGCTAAGTCCTTGCGCAAAGTCCCCTCGCTAAGTCCCCTCGCTAAGTCCCCTCGCTAGTCCCCTCGCTAAGTCCCATCGCTTTGTCTCCTCGCTAAGCCCCCTCACTAAGTCCAATCGCTAAGTACCCTCCCTAAGTCCCCTCGCTAAGTCACCGCGCTAAGTCCTTGCGCAAAGTCCCCTCGCTAAGTCCCCTCGCTAAGTCCCCTCGCTAGTCCCCTCGCTAAGTCCCATCGCTATGTCTCCTTGCTATGCCCCCTCACTAAGTCCAATCGCTAAGTCCCCTCGCTAAGTCCCCTCTCCAAGCCCCTCCCCAAGTCTCCTCGTGAAGTCCCATCGCAAATCCCCTCGCAAAGTCCCCTCGGAAAGTCCACTCGCAAAGTTCACTCGCAAAGTCCCCTCGCAAAGTCGCCTCGCTAAGTCCCCTCGCAAAGTCTCCTCGCAACGTTCCCTCGCAAAGTCCCCTCGCAAAGTCCCCTCGCTAAGTCCCCTCGGTAAGTCCCCTCTCTAAATCCCCGCGTAGAGTACCCTCGCTAAGTCCCCTCGCTATGTCCCCGCGCAAAGTACCCTCGCTAAGTACCCTAGCTAAGTCCCCTCGCTAAGTCCGCTCGCTAAGTCCCATCGCTAAGTCCCCTCGCTAAGTCCTCTCGCTAAGTCCCCGCGCTAACTCCCCCCGCTAAGTCACCTCGTTAGACCCCTCGCCAAGTCCCCTCGCTAAGTCCCCTTGTTATGTCTCCTCGCTATGTCCCCTCGCTAAGTCACCGCGCTAAGTCCTCGCGAATAGCCTCCTCGCTAAGACACCTCGCTAAGTCCGCTCGCTAATTCCCCTCCCTATGTCCTCTCGCTAAGTCCCCTCGCTAAGTCCCCTCGTTATGTCTCCTTGCTAAGTCTCCTCACTAAGTCCCCTCGCTAAGTCACCGCGCTAAGTCCTCGCGCAAAATCCTCGCGCAAAGACCCCTCGCTAAGTCCCCTCGCTAGTCCCCTCGCTAAGTCCCCTCGCTATGTCTCCTCGCTAAGCCCCCTCACTAAGTCCAATCGCTAAGTTACGTCGTTAAGTCCACTCGCTAATTCCCGTCGCTAAGTCCCTTCGCTAAGTCCCCTCGCTAAGTCCCCTCGCTGAATCCCCGCGTAGAGTCCCCTCGCTAAGTCCCCTCGCTATGTCCCCGCGCAAAGTACCCTCGCTAAGTATCCTAGCTAAGTCCCCTCGCTAATTCCCCTCGCTAAGAACCCTCGCTAAGTCCCCTCGCTAAGTCCCCGCGCTAACTCCCCCCGCTAAGTCCCCTCGTTAGTCCCCTCGCTAAGTTCCCTCGTTTTGTCTCTTCGCTAAGTCCCCTCGCTAGTCCCCTCGCTAAGTCCCCTCGCTAAGTACCCTCGCTAAGTCCCCTCGCTAAGTCTCCGCGCTAAGTCCCCTCGCTAAGTCCCCTTGTTATGTCTCCGCTATGTCCCCACGCTATGTCTGCTCGCTAAGTCCCCTCGCTAAGTCAGCGCGCTAAGTCCTCGCGAATAGCCTCCTCGCTAAGACCCCTCGCTAAGTCCCCTCGCTAAGTCCCATCGCTAAGTACCCTAAAAGTCCCCTCGCTAAGTCCCCTCGCCAAGCCCCTCCCCAAGTCCCCTCGCAAAGACCACTCGCAAAGTCCACGCGCAAAGTCCCCTCGCTAAGTCCCCTCGCAAAGTCTCCTCGCAAAGTCCCCTTACAAAGTCCCCTCGCAAAGTCCCCTCGCTAAGTCCCCTTGCTAAATCCGCGCGTAGAGTCCCCTTGCTAAGTCCCCTCCCTATGTCCCCGCGCAAAGTACCCTCGCTAAGTATCCTAGCTAAGTCCCCTCGCTAATTCCCCTCGCTAAGAACCCTCGCTAAGTCCCCTCGCTAAGTCCCCTCGTTATGTCCCCTCGCTCAGTCCCCTCGCTCAGTCCCCTCGCTAACTCCCCCCGCTAAGTCCCCTCGTTAGTCCCCTCGCTAAGTTCCCTCGTTTTGTCTCCTCGCTAAGTCCCCTCGCTAGTCCCCTCGCTAAGTCCCCTCGCTAAGTACCCTCGCTAAGTCCCCTCGCTAAGTCTCCGCGCTAAGTCCCCTCGCTAAGTCCCCTCGCTAAGTCCCTTCGCTAAGTCCCCTCGCTATGTCCCCGCGCAAAGTACCCTCGCTAAGTACCCTAGCTAAGTCCCCTCGCTAATTCCCCTTGCTATCTCTTCTCGCTAAGTCCCCTCGCTTTGAACCCTCGATAAGTACCCTCGCTATGTCCCCTCGCTAAGTGCCCTCGCTAAGTCCCCTCGCTAAGTCCCATCGCTAAGTCCCCGCGCTAATTCCCCCCGCTATGTCCCATCGCTAAGTGCCCTCGCTAAGTCCCCTCGCTAAGTCCCCTCGCTAAATCCCCTCGTTTTGACTCCTCGCTGTCCCCACGCTATGTCTGCTCGCTAGGTCCCCTCGCTAAGTCACCGCGCTAAGTCCTCCCAAAAAGCCTCCTTGCTAAGTCCCCTTGCTAGTCCCCTCGCTAAGTCCCCTCGCTAAGTCCCCTAGCTAAGTCCCCTCGCTATGTCCCCTCCATAAGTCCCCTCGCTAATTCCCCTTGCTAATTCCCCTCCCTATGTCCGCTCGCTAAGTCCCCTCGCTATGTATCCTTGCTAAGTCCCCTCACTAAGTCCCCTCGCTAAGTCGACTAGCTAACTGCCCTCGCGGTCCCCTGGATAAGTCCCCTCGCTATGTCCCCTCGCTAAGTCCCCTCGCTAATTCCCCTTGCTAATTCCCCTCGCTATGTCCCCTCGCTATGTCCCCTCGCTAAGTCCCCGCGCTAAGTCGACTAAGTAAGTCGACTCGCTAAGTCCCCTCGCTATTACCTCTTGCTAAGTCCGCTCGCTAAGTCCCCTCGTTAACTCCCCTCGCTATGTCCCCGCGCTAAGTTCCCTCGCTAAGTACCCTCGCTAAGTCCCCTCGCTAAGTCACCTCGCTAATTCCCCTCCATAAGTCCCCTCGCTAAGTCCCCTCAATATGTCTCCTCGCTAAGTCCCCTCGCTATGTCTCCTTGCTAAGTCCCCTCACTTAGTCCCATCGCTAAGTCCCCTCGCTATGTCCCCGCGCTAAGTCCCCTCGCTAAGTCCCCTCTCTATGTCCCCTCCCTAAGTCCCCTCGCTAAGTCCCCTCGCTAATTCCCCTTGCTAATTCCCCTCCCTATGTCCGCTCGCTCAGTCCCCTCGCTATGTCCCCGCGAAAAGTACCCTCGCTAAGTACCCTAGCTAAGTCCCCTCGCTAATTCTCCTCGCTATCTCCTCTCGCTAAGTCCGCTGGCTTCGAACCCTCGCTAAGTCCCCTCGCTAAGTCCCATCGCTAAGTCCCCTCGATAGTCCCCTCGCCAAGCCCCTCCCCAAGTCTCCTCGCGAAGTCCCCTCGCAAAGTCCCCTCGCAAAGTCCCCTCGCAAAGACCACTCGCAAAGTCCACTCGCAAAGTCCCCTCGCTAAGTCCCCTCGCAAAGTCCCCTTGCTAAGTCCCCTTCCTATGTCCCCGCGCAAAGTACCCTCGCTAAGTATCCTAGCTAAGTACCCTTGCTAATTCCCCTCGCTATCTCCTCTCGCTAAGTCCGCTCACTAAGAACCCTCGCTAAGTCATCTCGCTATGTCCCCTCACTAAGTCCCCTCGCTAAGTCCCCTCGCTAAGTCCCCTCGCCAAGTCTCCTCGCTAACTCCCCCCGCTAAGTCCCCTCGTTAGTCCCCTCGCTAAGTCCCCTCGCTAAGTCCCCTCATTATGTCTCCTCGCTATGTCCCCACGCTATGTCTGCTCGCTAAGTCCCCTCGCTAAGTCACCGCGCTAATGCCTCGCGAAAAGCCTCCTCGCTAAGTCCCCTCGCTAGTCCCCTCGCTAAGTACCCTCGCTAAGTCCCATCACTAAGTCCCCTCGCTATGTCCCCTCCCTAAGTCCCCTCGCTAAGTCCCCTCGCTAATATCGCTTGCTAATTCCCCTCCCTATGACCTCTCGCTAAGTCCCCTCGCTAAGTCCCCTCGCTATGTCTCCTTGCTAAGTCCCCTCACTAGGTCCCCTCGCTAAGTCTCCTCGGTAATTCCCCTTGCTAATTCCCCTCCCTATGTCCTCTCGCTAAGTCCCCTCGCTATGTCTCCTTGCTAAGTCCCCTCACTAAGTCCCCTCGCTATGTCACCGCACTAGGTCCTCGCGCAAAGTCCCCTCGCTAAGTCCCATCGCTAGTCCCCTCGCTAAGTCCCCTCGCTATGTCTCCTCGCTAACCCCCTCACTAAGTCCAATCGCTAAGTACCCTCCCTAAGTCCCCTCGCTAAGTCACCGCGCTAAGTCCTTGCGCAAAGTCCCCTCGCTAAGTCCCCTCGCTAAGTCCCCTCGCTAGTCCCCTCGCTAAGTCCCATCGCTTTGTCTCCTCGCTAAGCCCCCTCACTAAGTCCAATCGCTAAGTACCCTCCCTAAGTCCCCTCGCTAAGTCACCGCGCTAAGTCCTTGCGCAAAGTCCCCTCGCTAAGTCCCCTCGCTAAGTCCCCTCGCTAGTCCCCTCGCTAAGTCCCATCGCTATGTCTCCTCGCTATGCCCCCTCACTAAGTCCAATCGCTAAGTCCCCTCGCTAAGTCCCCTCTCCAAGCCCCTCCCCAAGTCTCCTCGTGAAGTCCCATCGCAAATCCCCTCGCAAAGTCCCCTCGGAAAGTCCACTCGCAAAGTTCACTCGCAAAGTCCCCTCGCAAAACCGCCTCGCTAAGTCCCCTCGCAAAGTCTCCTCGCAACGTTCCCTCGCAAAGTCCCCTCGCAAAGTCCCCTCGCTAAGTCCCTTCGGTAAGTCCCCTCTCTAAATCCCCGCGTAGAGTACCCTCGCTAAGTACCCTAGCTAAGTCCCCTCGCTAAGTCCGCTCGCTAAGTCCCATCGCTAAGTCCCATCGCTAAGTCCCCTCGCTAAGTCCCCTCGCTAAGTCCCCGCGCTAACTCCCCCCGCTAAGTCACCTCGTTAGACCCCTCGCCAAGTCCCCTCGCTAAGTCCCCTTGTTATGTCTCCTCGCTATGTCCCCTCGCTAAGTCACCGCGCTAAGTCCTCGCGAATAGCCTCCTCGCTAAGACCCCTCGCTAAGTCCGCTCGCTAATTCCCCTCCCTATGTCATCTCGCTAAGTCCCCTCGTTATGTCTCCTTGCTAAGTCCCCTCACTAAGTCCCCTCGCTAAGTCACCGCGCTAAGTCCTCGCGCAAAATCCTCGCGCAAAGACCCCTCGCTAAGTCCCCTCGCTAGTCCCCTCGCTAAGTCCCCTCGCTTAGTCTCCTCGCTAAGCCCCCTCACTAAGTCCAATCGCTAAGTTACGTCGCTAAGTCCACTCGCTAATTCCCGTCGCTAAGTCCCTTCGCTAAGTCCCCTCGCTAAGTCCCCTCGCTGAATCCCCGCGTAGAGTCCCCTCGCTAAGTCCCCTCGCTATGTCCCCAAGCAAAGTACCCTCGCTAAGTATCCTAGCTAAGTCCCCTCGCTAATTCCCCTCGCTAAGAACCCTCGCTAAGTCCCCTCGCTAAGTCCCCTCGCTATGTCCCCTCGCTCAGTCCCCTCGCTAAGTCCCCTCGCTAAGTCCCCGCGCTAACTCCCCCCGCTAAGTCCCCTCGTTAGTCCCCTCGCTAAGTTCCCTCGTTTTGTCTCTTCGCTAAGTCCCCTCGCTAGTCCCCTCGCTAAGTTCCCTCGCTAAGTCCCCTCGCTAAGTACCCTCGCTAAGTCCCCTCGCTAAGTCTCCGCGCTAAGTCCCCTCGCTAAGTCCCTTCGCTAAGTCCCCTCGCTATGTCCCCGCGCAAAGTGCCCTCGCTAAGTACCCTCGCTAAGTACCCTAGCTAAGTCCCCTCGCTATCTCTTCTCGCTAAGTCCCCTCGCTTTGAACCCTCGCTAAGTCCCCTCGCTAAGTCTCCGCGCTAAGTCCCCTCGCTAAGTCCCCTCGCTAAGTCCCTTCGCTAAGTCCCCTCGCTATGTCCCCGCGCAAAGTACCCTCGCTAAGTACCCTAGCTAAGTCCCCTCGCTAATTCCCCTCGCTATCTCTTCTCGCTAAGTCCCCTCGCTTTGAACCCTCGATAAGTACCCTCGCTATGTCCCCTCGCTAAGTGCCCTCGCTAAGTCCCCTCGCTAAGTCCCATCGCTAAGTCCCCGCGCTAACTCCCCCCGCTATGTCCCCTCGCTAAGTGCCCTCGCAAAGTCCCCTCGCAAAGACCACTCGCAAAGTCCACTCGCAAAGTACCCTCGCTAAGTCCCCTCGCAAAGTCCCCTTGCTAAGTCCCCTTCCTATGTCCCCGCGCAAAGTACCCTCGCTAAGTATCCTAGCTAAGTACCCTTGCTAATTCCCCTCGCTATCTCCTCTCGCTAAGTCCGCTCACTAAGAACCCTCGCTAAGTCATCACGCTATGTCCCCTCACTAAGTCCCCTCGCTAAGTCCCCTCGCTAAGTCCCCTCGCCAAGTCCCCTCGCTAACTCCCCCCGCTAAGTCCCCTCGTTAGTCCCCTCGCTAAGTCCCCTCGCTAAGTCCCCTCATTATGTCTCCTCGCTATGTCCCCACGCTATGTCTGCTCGCTAAGTCCCCTCGCTAAGTCACCGCGCTAATGCCTCGCGAAAAGCCTCCTCGCTAAGTCCCCTCGCTAAGTCCCCTCGCTAAGTACCCTCGCTAAGTCCCATCACTAAGTCCCCTCGCTATGTCCCCTCCCTAAGTCCCCTCGCTAAGTCCCCTCGCTAATTCCGCTTGCTAATTCCCCTCCCTATGACCTCTCAATAAGTCCCCTCGCTAAGTCCCCTCGCTATGTCTCCTTGCTAAGTCCCCTCACTAGGTCCCCTCGCTAAGTCTCCTCGGTAATTCCCCTTGCTAATTCCCCTCCCTATGTCCTCTCGCTAAGTCCCCTCGCTATGTTTCCTTGCTAAGTCCCCTCACTAAGTCCCCTCGCTATGTCACCGCACTAAGTCCTCGCGCAAAGTCCCCTCGCTAAGTCCCATCGCTAGTCCCCTCGCTAAGTCCCCTCGCTATGTCTCCTCGCTAACCCCCTCACTAAGTCCAATCGCTAATTACCCTCCCTAAGTCCCCTCGCTAAGTCACCGCGCTAAGTCCTTGCGCAAAGTCCCCTCGCTAAGTCCCCTCGCTAAGTCCCCTCGCTAAGTCCCATCGCTTTGTCTCCTCGCTAAGCGCCCTCACTAAGTCCAATCGCTAAGTACCCTCCCTAAGTCCCCTCGCTAAGTCACCGCGCTAAGTCCTTGCGCAAAGTCCCCTCGCTAAGTCCCCTCGCTAAGTCCCCTCGCTAGTCCCCTCGCTAAGTCCCATCGCTATGTCTCCTTGCTATGCCCCCTCACTAAGTCCAATCGCTAAGTCCCCTCGCTAAGTCCCCTCTCCAAGCCCCTCCCCAAGTCTCCTCGTGAAGTCCCATCGCAAATCCCCTCGCAAAGTCCCCTCGGAAAGTCCACTCGCAAAGTTCACTCGCAAAGTCCCCTCGCAAAGTCGCCTCGCTAAGTCCCCTCGCAAAGTCTCCTCGCAACGTTCCCTCGCAAAGTCCCCTCGCAAAGTCCCCTCGCTAAGTCCCCTCGGTAAGTCCCCTCTCTAAATCCGCGCGTAGAGTACCCTCGCTAAGTCCCCTCGCTATGTCCCCGCGCAAAGTACCCTCGCTAAGTACCCTAGCTAAGTCCCCTCGCTAAGTCCGCTCGCTAAGTCCCATCGCTAAGTCCCATCGCTAAGTCCCCTCGCTAAGTCCCCTCGCTAAGTCCCCGCGCTAACTCCCCCCGCTAAGTCACCTCGTTAGACCCCTCGCCAAGTCCCCTCGCTAAGTCCCCTTGTTATGTCTCCTCGCTATGTCCCCTCGCTAAGTCACCGCGCTAAGTCCTCGCGAATAGCCTCCTCGCTAAGACCCCTCGCTAAGTCCGCTCGCTAATTCCCCTCCCTATGTCCTCTCGCTAAGTCCCCTCGCTAAGTCCCCTCGTTATGTCTCCTTGCTAAGTCTCCTCACTAAGTCCCCTCGCTAAGTCACCGCGCTAAGTCCTCGCGCAAAATCCTCGCGCAAAGACCCCTCGCTAAGTCCCCTCGCTAGTCCCCTCGCTAAGTCCCCTCGCTATGTCTCCTCGCTAAGCCCCCTCACTAAGTCCAATCGCTAAGTTACGTCGTTAAGTCCACTCGCTAATTCCCGTCGCTAAGTCCCTTCGCTAAGTCCCCTCGCTAAGTCCCCTCGCTGAATCCCCGCGTAGAGTCCCCTCGCTAAGTCCCCTCGCTATGTCCCCGCGCAAAGTACCCTCGCTAAGTATCCTAGCTAAGTCCCCTCGCTAATTCCCCTCGCTAAGAACCCTCGCTAAGTCCCCTCGCTAAGTCCCCGCGCTAACTCCCCCCGCTAAGTCCCCTCGTTAGTCCCCTCGCTAAGTTCCCTCGTTTTGTCTCTTCGCTAAGTCCCCTCGCTAAGTCCCCTCGCTAAGTACCCTCGCTAAGTCCCCTCGCTAAGTCTCCGCGCTAAGTCCCCTCGCTAAGTCCCCTTGTTATGTTTCCTCGCTATGTCCCCACGCTATGTCTGCTCGCTAAGTCCCCTCGCTAAGTCAGCGCGCTAAGTCCTCGCGAATAGCCTCCTCGCTAAGACCCCTCGCTAAGTCCCCTCGCTAAGTCCCATCGCTAAGTACCCTAAAAAGTCCCCTCGCTAAGTCCCCTCGCCAAGCCCCTCCCCAAGTCCCCTCGCAAAGACCACTCGCAAAGTCCACGCGCAAAGTCCCCTCGCTAAGTCCCCTCGAAAAGTCTCCTCGCAAAGTCCCCTTACAAAGTCCCCTCGCAAAGTCCCCTCGCTAAGTCCCCTTGCTAAATCCGCGCGTAGAGTCCCCTTGCTAAGTCCCCTCCCTATGTCCCCGCGCAAAGTACCCTCGCTAAGTATCCTAGCTAAGTCCCCTCGCTAATTCCCCTCGCTAAGAACCCTCGCTAAGTCCCCTCGCTAAGTCCCCTCGCTATGTCCCCTCGCTCAGTCCCCTCGCTAACTCCCCCCGCTAAGTCCCCTCGTTAGTCCCCTCGCTAAGTTCCCTCGTTTTGTCTCCTCGCTAAGTCCCCTCGCTAGTCCCCTCGCTAAGTCCCCTCGCTAAGTACCCTCGCTAAGTCCCCTCGCTAAGTCTCCGCGCTAAGTCCCCTCGCTAAGTCCCCTCGCTAAGTCCCTTCGCTAAGTCCCCTCGCTATGTCCCCGCGCAAAGTACCCTCGCTAAGTACCCTAGCTAAGTCCCCTCGCTAATTCCCCTCGCTATCTCTTCTCGCTAAGTCCCCTCGCTTTGAACCCTCGATAAGTACCCTCGCTATGTCCCCTCGCTAAGTGCCCTCGCTAAGTCCCCTCGCTAAGTCCCATCGCTAAGTCCCCGCGCTAACTCCCCCCGCTATGTCCCCTCGCTAAGTGCCCTCGCTAAGTCCCCTCGCTAAGTCCCCTCGCTAAATCCCCTCGTTATGACTCCTCGCTGTCCCCACGCTATGTCTGCTCGCTAGGTCCCCTCGCTAAGTCACCGCGCTAAGTCCTCCCAAAAAGCCTCCTTGCTAAGTCCCCTTGCTAGTCCCCTCGCTAAGTCCCCTCGCTAAGTCCCCTAGCTAAGTCCCCTCGCTATGTCCCCTCCATAAGTCCCCTCGCTAATTCCCCTTGCTAATTCCCCTCCCTATGTCCGCTCGCTAAGTCCCCTCGCTATGTATCCTTGCTAAGTCCCCTCACTAAGTCCCCTCGCTAAGTCGACTAGCTAACTGCCCTCGCGGTCCCCTGGATAAGTCCCCTCGCTATGTCCCCTCGCTAAGTCCCCTCGCTAATTCCCCTTGCTAATTCCCCTCGCTATGTCCCCTCGCTATGTCCCCTCGCTAAGTCCCCGCGCTAAGTCGACTAAGTAAGTCGACTCGCTAAGTCCCCTCGCTATTACCTCTTGCTAAGTCCGCTCGCTAAGTCCCCTCGCTAACTCCCCTCGCTATGTCCCCGCGCTAAGTTCCCTCGCTAAGTACCCTCGCTAAGTCCCCTCGCTAAGTCACCTCGCTAATTCCCCTCCATAGGTCCCCTCGCTAAGTCCTCTCAATATGTCTCCTCGCTAAGTCCCCTCGCTATGTCTCCTTGCTAAGTCCCCTCACTTAGTCCCATCGCTAAGTCCCCTCGCTATGTCCCCGCGCTAAGTCCCCTCGCTAAGTCCCCTCTCTATGTCCCCTCCCTAAGTCCCCTCGCTAAGTCCCCTCGCTAATTCCCCTTGCTAATTCCCCTCCCTATGTCCGCTCGCTCAGTCCCCTCGCTATGTCCCCGCGAAAAGTACCCTCGCTAAGTACCCTAGCTAAGTCCCCTCGCTAATTCTCCTCGCTATCTCCTCTCGCTAAGTCCGCTGGCTTCGAACCCTCGCTAAGTCCCCTCGCTAAGTCCCATCGCTAAGTCCCCTCGAAAGTCCCCTCGCCAAGCCCCTCCCCAAGTCTCCTCGCGAAGTCCCCTCGCAAAGTCCCCTCGCAAAGTCCCCTCGCAAAGACCACTCGCAAAGTCCACTCGCAAAGTCCCCTCGCTAAGTCCCCTCGCAAAGTCCCCTTGCTAAGTCCCCTTCCTATGTCTCCGCGCAAAGTACCCTCGCTAAGTATCCTAGCTAAGTACCCTTGCTAATTCCCCTCGCTATCTCCTCTCGCTAAGTCCGCTCACTAAGAACCCTCGCTAAGTCATCTCGCTATGTCCCCTCACTAAGTCCCCTCGCTAAGTCCCCTCGCTAAGTCCCCTCGCCAAGTCCCCTCGCTAACTCCCCCCGCTAAGTCCCCTCGTTAGTCCCCTCGCTAAGTCCCCTCGCTAAGTCCCCTCATTATGTCTCCTCGCTATGTCCCCACGCTATGTCTGCTCGCTAAGTCCCCTCGCTAAGTCACCGCGCTAATGCCTCGCGAAGAGCCTCCTCGCTAAGTCCCCTCGCTAGTCCCCTCGCTAAGTACCCTCGCTAAGTCCCATCACTAAGTCCCCTCGCTATGTCCCCTCCCTAAGTCCCCTCGCTAAGTCCCCTCGCTAATATCGCTTGCTAATTCCCCTCCCTATGACCTCTCGCTAAGTCCGCTCGCTAAGTCCCCTCGCTATGTCTCCTTGCTAAGTCCCCTCACTAGGTCCCCTCGCTAAGTCTCCTCGGTAATTCCCCTTGCTAATTCCCCTCCCTATGTCCTCTCGCTAAGTCCCCTCGCTATGTCTCCTTGCTAAGTCCCCTCACTAAGTCCCCTCGCTATGTCACCGCACTAGGTCCTCGCGCAAAGTCCCCTCGCTAAGTCCCATCGCTAGTCCCCTCGCTAAGTCCCCTCGCTATGTCTCCTCGCTAACCCCCTCACTAAGTCCAATCGCTAAGTACCCTCCCTAAGTCCCCTCGCTAAGTCACCGCGCTAAGTCCTTGCGCAAAGTCCCCTCGCTAAGTCCCCTCGCTAAGTCCCCTTGCTAGTCCCCTCGCTAAGTCCCATCGCTTTGTCTCCTCGCTAAGCCCCCTCACTAAGTCCAATCGCTAAGTACCCTCCCTAAGTCCCCTCGCTAAGTCACCGCGCTAAGTCCTTGCGCAAAGTCCCCTCGCTAAGTCCCCTCGCTAAGTCCCCTCGCTAGTCCCCTCGCTAAGTCCCATCGCTATGTCTCCTCGCTATGCCCCCTCACTAAGTCCAATCGCTAAGTCCCCTCGCTAAGTCCCCTCTCCAAGCCCCTCCCCAAGTCTCCTCGTGAAGTCCCATCGCAAATCCCCTCGCAAAGTCCCCTCGGAAAGTCCACTCGCAAAGTTCACTCGCAAAGTCCCCTCGCAAAACCGCCTCGCTAAGTCCCCTCGCAAAGTCTCCTCGCAACGTTCCCTCGCAAAGTCCCCTCGCAAAGTCCCCTCGCTAAGTCCCTTCGGTAAGTCCCCTCTCTAAATCCCCGCGTAGAGTACCCTCGCTAAGTACCCTCGCTAAGTCCCCTCGCTAAGTCCGCTCGCTAAGTCCCATCGCTAAGTCCCATCGCTAAGTCCCCTCGCTAAGTCCCCTCGCTAAGTCCCCGCGCTAACTCCCCCCGCTAAGTCACCTCGTTAGACCCCTCGCCAAGTCCCCTCGCTAAGTCCCCTTGTTATGTCTCCTCGCTATGTCCCCTCGCTAAGTCACCGCGCTAAGTCCTCGCGAAAAGCCTCCTCGCTAAGACCCCTCGCTAAGTCCGCTCGCTAATTCCCCTCCCTATGTCATCTCGCTAAGTCCCCTCGTTATGTCTCCTTGCTAAGTCCCCTCACTAAGTCCCCTCGCTAAGTCACCGCGCTAAGTCCTCGCGCAAAATCCTCGCGCAAAGACCCCTCGCTAAGTCCCCTCGCTAGTCCCCTCGCTAAGTCCCCTCGCTTAGTCTCCTCGCTAAGCCCCCTCACTAAGTCCAATCGCTAAGTTACGTCGCTAAGTCCACTCGCTAATTCCCGTCGCTAAGTCCCTTCGCTAAGTCCCCTCGCTAAGTCCCCTCGCTGAATCCCCGCGTAGAGTCCCCTCGCTAAGTCCCCTCGCTATGTCCCCGCGCAAAGTACCCTCGCTAAGTATCCTAGCTAAGTCCCCTCGCTAATTCCCCTCGCTAAGAACCCTCGCTAAGTCCCCTCGCTAAGTCCCCTCGCTATGTCCCCTCGCTCAGTCCCCTCGCTAAGTCCCCTCGCTAAGTCCCCTCGCTAAGTCCCCGCGCTAACTCCCCCCGCTAAGTCCCCTCGTTAGTCCCCTCGCTAAGTTCCCTCGTTTTGTCTCTTCGCTAAGTCCCCTCGCTAGTCCCCTCGCTAAGTCCCCTCGCTAAGTACCCTCGCTAAGTCCCCTCGCTAAGTCTCCGCGCTAAGTCCCCTCGCTAAGTCCCTTCGCTAAGTCCCCTCGCTATGTCCCCGCGCAAAGTACCCTCGCTAAGTACCCTAGCTAAGTCCCCTCGCTAATTCCCCTCGCTATCTCTTCTCGCTAAGTCCCCTCGCTTTGAACCCTCGCTAAGTACCCTCGCTATGTCCCCTCGCTAAGTCCCCTCGCTAAGTGCCCTCGCTAAGTCCCCTCGCTAAGTCCCATCGCTAAGTCCCCGCGCTAACTCCCCCCGCTATGTCCCCTCGCTAAGTCCCCTCGCTAAATCTCCTCGTTATGACTCCTCGCTATCTCCCCACGCTATGTCTGCTCGCTAGGTCCCCTCGCTAAGTCACCGCGCTAAGTCCTCCCAAAAAGCCTCCTTGCTAAGTCCCCTTGCTAGTCCCCTCGCTAAGTCCACTCGCTAAGTCCCCTAGCTAAGTCCCCTCACTAAGTCCCCTCGCTATGTCCCCTCCATAAGTCCCCTCGCTAAGTCCCCTCGCTAATTCCCCTTGCTAATTCCCCTCCCTATGTCCGCTCGCTAGGTCCCCTCGCTAAGTCGACTAGCTAACTGCCCTCGCGGTCCCCTGGATAAGTCCCCTCGCTATGTCCCCTCGCTAAGTCCCCTCGCTAATTCCCCTTGCTAATTCCCCTCGCTATGTCCCCTCGCTATGTCCCCTCGCTAAGTCCCCGCGCTAAGTCGACTAAGTAAGTGGACTCGCTAAGTCCCCTCGCTATTACCTCTCGCTAAGTCCGCTCGCTAAGTCCCCTCGCTCTCTCCCCTCGCTATGTCCCCGCGCTAAGTTCCCTCGCTAAGTCCCCTCGCTAAGTCACCTCGCTATGTCCCCTCCATAAGTCCCCTCGCTAAGTCCCCTCAATATGTCTCCTCGCTAAGTCCCCTCGCTATGTCTCCTTGCTAAGTCCCCTCACTTAGTCCCATCGCTAAGTCCCCTCGCTATGTCCCCGCGCTAAGTCCCCTCGCTAAGTCCCCTCTCTATGTCCCCTCCCTAAGTCCCCTCGCTAAGTCCCCTCGCTAATTCCCCTTGCTAATTCCCCTCCCTATGTCCGCTCGCTCAGTCCCCTCGCTATGTCCCCGCGAAAAGTACCCTCGCTAAGTACCCTAGCTAAGTCCCCTCGCTAATTCTCCTCGCTATCTCCTCTCGCTAAGTCCGCTGGCCTCGAACCCTCGCTAAGTCCCCTCGCTAAGTCCCATCGCTAAGTCCCCTCGAAAGTCCCCTCGCCAAGCCCCTCCCCAAGTCTCCTCGCGAAGTCCCCTCGCAAAGTCCCCT
Source organism: Tenodera sinensis (assembly GCA_030765045.1). Classification (NCBI taxonomy): domain Eukaryota; kingdom Metazoa; phylum Arthropoda; class Insecta; order Mantodea; family Mantidae; genus Tenodera; species Tenodera sinensis. The sequence continues at coordinate 40,407,788 of CM060963.1, forward strand.
CGCAAAGACCACTCGCAAAGTCCACTCGCAAAGTCCCCTCGCTAAGTCCCCTCGCAAAGTCCCCTTGCTAAGTCCCCTTCCTATGTCCCCGCGCAAAGTACCCTCGCTAAGTATCCTAGCTAAGTCCCCTTGCTAATTCCCCTCGCTATCTCCTCTCGCTAAGTCCGCTCACTAAGAACCCTCGCTAAGTCATCTCGCTATGTCCCCTCACTAAGTCCCCTCGCCAAGTCCCCTCGCTAAGTACCCTCGCTAAGTCCCCTCGCTAAGTCACCTCGCTATGTCCCCTCCATTAGTCCCCTCGCTAAGTCCCCTCGCTAATTCCCCTTGCTAATTCCCCTCCCTATGACCTCTCGCTAAGTCCCCTCGCTAAGTCCCCTCGCTATGTCTCCTTGCTAAGTCCCCTCACTAGGTCCCCTCGCTAAGTCTCCTCGGTAATTCCCCTTGCTAATTCCCCTCCCTATGTCCTCTCGCTAAGTCCACTCGCTAAGTCCCATCGCTAGTCCCCTCGCTAAGTCCCCTCGCTATGTCTCCTCGCTAAACCCCTCACTAAGTCCAATCGCTAAGTACCCTCCCTAAGTCCCCTCGCTAAGTCACCGCGCTAAGTCCTTGCGCAAAGTCCCCTCGCTAAGTCACCTCGCTAAGTCCCCTCGCTAAGTCCCATCGCTATGTCTCCTCGCTAAGCCCCCTCACTAAGTCCAAACGCTAAGTCCCCTCGCTAAGTCCCCTCGCCAAGCCCCTCCCCAAGTCTCCTCGGGAAGTCCCATCGCAAATCCCCTCGCAAAGTCCCCTCGGAAAGCCCACTCGCAAAGTCCACTCGCAAAGTCCCCTCGCAAAGTCGCCTCGCTAAGTCCCCTCGCAAAGTCTCTTCGCAACGTTCCCTCGCAAAGTCCCCTCGCAAAGTCCCCTCGTTAAGTCCCTTCGGTAAGTCCCCTCTCTAAATCCCCGCGTAGATTACCCTCGCTAAGTCCCCTCGCTATGTCCCCGCGCAAAGTCCCCTCGTTATGTCTCCTTGCTAAGTCCCCTCGCTAAGTCCCCTCGCTAGTCCCCTCGCTAAGTCCCCTCGCTATGTCTGCTCGCTAAGCCCCCTCACTAAGTCCAATCGCTAAGTTACGTCGCTAAGTCCACTCGCTAATTCCCGTCGCTAAGTCCCTTCGCTAAGTCCCCTCGCTAAGTCCCCTCGCTGAATCCCCGCTTAGAGTCCCCTCGCTAAGTCCCCTCGCTATGTCCCCGCGCAAAGTACCCTCGCTAAGTACCCTAGCTAAGTCCCCTCGCTAAGTTGCCTCGGTATGTCCCCTCGCTAAGTCCCCTCGCTAAGTCCCCTCGCTAAGTCCCCGCGCTAACTCCCCCGCTAAGTCACCTCGTTAGTCCCCTCGCTTAGTCCCCTCGCTAAGTCCCCTCGTTATGTCTCCTCGCTATGTCCCCACGCTATTTCTGCTCGCTAAGTCCCCTCGCTAAGTCACCGCGCTAAGTCCTCGCGAAAAGCCTCCTCGCTAAGTCCCCTCGCTAGTCCCCTCGCTAAGTCCCCTCGCTAAATCCCCTCGCTATGTCCCCTCCCTAAGTCCCCTCGCTAATTTTCCTTGCTAATTCCCCTCCCTATGTCCTCTCGCTAAGTCCCCTCGCTGTGTCTCCTTGCTAAGTCCCCTCACTAAGTCCCCTCGCTAAGTCGCCGCGCTAAGTCCTCGCGCAAAGTCCCCTCGCTAAGTCCCCTCGCTAGTCCCCTCGCTAAGCCCCCTCGCTATGTCTCCTCGCTAAGCCCCCTCACTAAGTCCAATCGCTAAGTCCCCTCGCTAAGTCCACTCGCTATGTCTCCTCGCTAAGCACAATCACAGAATCCAACCCTTAAGACCCCTCGCTAAGTCCCCTCGCTATTTCCTCTCGCTAAGCACGCCCGCTAAGTCCCCTCGCTGTGTCCCCGCGCTAAGTACCCTGGCTAAGTACCCTCGCAGAGTACCCTCGAAAGTCCTCTCGCCAAGTCCCCTTGCAAAGTCCCCTCGCTAAGTCCCCTCGCTAAGTCCCCTCGCATAGTCCCCTCGCAAAGTCCACTCGCAAAAACCCCTCGCAAAGTCCCCTCACAAAGTCTCCTCACTAAGTCCCCGCGCTAAGTCCCCTCGCTAAGTCCCTTTGCTAAGTCCCCTCGCTATGTCCACGTGCAAAGTACCCTCGCTAATTCCCCTCGCTATCTCTTCTCGATAAGTCCCCTCGCTTTGAACCCTCGCTAACTCCCTTCGCTATGTCCCCGCGCTAAGTTCCCTCGCTAACTACCCTCGCAGAGTCCCCTCGAAAGTCCTCTCGCTAAGTCCCCTTGCTAAGTCCCCGCTCTACGTTCCCAAGCTAAGTCACCGCGCTAAGTCCTCGCCAAAGCCTAGTCGCTAGGTCCCCTTGGTAGTCCCCTCGCTAAGTCTCCTCGTTAAGTCCCCTCGGTAAGTACCCTCGCTAAGTCCCCTCGCTAAGTCACCTCGCTATGTCCCCTCCATAAGTCCCCTCGCTAAGTCCCTGGATAAGTCCCCTCGCTATGTCCCCTCCCTGTGTCCCCTCGCTAAGTCCCCTCGCTAATTCCGCTTGCTAAGTCCACTCGCTAAGTCCCCTCGCTAAGTACCCTAGCTAAGTCCCTTCGCTAATTCTCCTCGCTATCTCCTCTCGCTAGGTCCGCTCGCTTAGAACCCTCGCTAAGTCCCCTCGCTAAGACCCCTCGCTAAGTCCCATCGCTAAGTACCCTCAAAAGTCCCCTCGCTAAGTCCCCTCGCCAAGCCCCTCCCCAAGTCCCCTCGCAAAGACCACTCGCAATGTGCACTCGCAAAGTCCCCTCGCTAAGTCCCCTCGCAAAGTCTCCTCGCAAAGTCCCCTTACAAAGTCCCCACGCAAAGTCCCCTCGCTAAGTCCCTTCGCTATGTCCCCTCGCTTGTCCCCTCGCTAAATCCGCGCGCAGAGTCCCCTTGCTAAGTCCCCTCCATATTTCCCCGCGCAAAGTACCCTCGCTAAGTATCCTAGCTAAGTCCCCTCGCCAATTCCCCTAGCTATCTCCTCTCGCTAAGTCCCCTCGCTAAGAACCCTGGCTAAGTCCCCTCGCTCCGTCCCCTCGCTAAGTCCCCTCGCTAAGTCCCCTCGCTAAGTCCCCGCGCTAACTCCCCCCGCTAAGTCCCCTCGTTAGTCCCCTCGCTAAGTCCCCTCGTTATGTCTCCTCGCTAAATCCCCTCGCTAGTCCCCTCGCTAAGTCCCCTCGCTAAGTCCCCTCGCTAAGTCCTCTCGCTAAGTCCCATACTAAGTCCCCTCGCTAAGTCCCCGCGCTAAGTCCCAGTGCTAAGTCCCCTCGCTAAGTACCCCGCTATGTACCCGCGCTAAGTACCTTCGCTAAGTACCCTAGCTAAGTCCCCTCGCTAATTCCCCTCGCTATCTCCTCTCGCTAAGTCCCCTCGCTAAGAACCCTCGCTAAGTCCCCTCGCTTTGTCCCCTCTATAAGTCCCCTCGCTAAGTGCCCTCGCTAAGTCCCATCGCTAAGTCCCCGCGCTAACTCCCCCCGCTAAGTCCCCTCGTTGGTCTCCTCGCTAAGTCCCGTCTCTAAATCCCCTCTTTATGTCTCCTCGCTATGTCCCCACGCTATGTCTGCTCGCTAAGTCCCCTCGCTAAGTCTGCTCGCAAGTCCCCTCGCTGTGTCCCCTCCCTAAGTCCCCTCGCTAAGGCCCCTCGCTAATTCCCCTTGCTAATTCCCCTCCCTATGTCCGCTCGCTAAGTCCCCTCGCTATGTATCCTTGCTAAGTCCCCTCACAAAGTCTCCTCACTAAGTCCCCGCGCTAAGTCCCCTCGCTAAGTCCCTTCGCTAGTCCCCTCGCTAAGTCCCCTCACTAAGTCGACTAGCTAACTGCCCTCGCTGTCCCCTGGATAAGTCCCCTCACTATGTCCCCTCGCTAAGTCCCCTCGCTAATTCCCCTTGCTAATTCCCCTCGCTATGTCCCCTCGCTAAGTCCCCTCGCTATGTCTCCTCGCTAAGCCTCCTCACTAAGTCCAATCGCTAAGTCCCCTAGCTAAGTCCACTCGCTAATTCCCCGCGCTAAGTCGACTAAGTAAGTCGACTCCTTAAGTCCCCTCGCTATTTCCTCTCGCTAAGTCCGCTCGCTAAGTCCCCTCGCTAACTTCCCTCGCTATGTGCCCGCGCTAAGTTCCCTCGCTAACTACCCTCGCAGAGTCCCCTCGAAAGTCCTCTCGCTAAGTCCCCTTGCTAAGTCCCCGCTCTAGGTTCCCTCGCTAAGTCCCCTCGCTAAGTCCCATCGCTAAGTCCCCTCGCTAAGTCCACTCGTTATGTCTCCTCGCTAAGTCCCCACGCTATGTCTGCTCGCTAAGTCACCGCGCTAAGTCCTCGCTAAAGCCTCCTCGCTAAGTCGCCTCGGTAGTCCCCTCGCTAAGTCTCCTCGTTAAGTCCCCTCGGTAAGTACCCTCGCTAAGTCGCCTCGCTAAGTCACCTCGCTATGTCCCCTCCATAAGTCCCCTCGCTAAGTCCCATCGCTAAGTCCCCGCGCTAACTCCCCCCGCTAAGTCCCCTCGTTGGTCTCCTCGCTAAGTCCCGTCTCTAAATCCCCTCTTTATGTCTCCTCGCTATGTCCCCACGCTATGTCTGCTCGCTAAGTCCCCTCGCTAAGTCTCCTCGCAAGTCCCCTCGCTGTGTCCCCTCGCTAAGGCCCCTCGCTAATTCCCCTTGCTAATTCCCCTCCCTATGTCCGCTCGCTAAGTCCCCTCGCTATGTATCCTTGCTAAGTCCCCTCACAAAGTCTCCTCACTAAGTCCCCGCGCTAAGTCCCCTCGCTAAGTCCCTTCGCTAGTCCCCTCGCTAAGTCCCCTCACTAAGTCGACTAGCTAACTGCCCTCGCTGTCCCCTGGATAAGTCCCCTCACTATGTCCCCTCGCTAAGTCCCCTCGCTAATTCCCCTTGCTAATTCCCCTCGCTATGTCCCCTCGCTAAGTCCCCTCGCTATGTCTCCTCGCTAAGCCTCCTCACTAAGTCCAATCGCTAAGTCCCCTAGCTTGTCCACTCGCTAATTCCCCGCCCTAAGTCGACTAAGTAAGTCGACTCCTTAAGTCCCCTCGCTATTTCCTCTCGCTAAGTCCGCTCGCTAAGTCCCCTCGCTAACTTCCCTCGCTATGTGCCCGCGCTAAGTTCCCTCGCTAACTACCCTCGCAGAGTCCCCTCGAAAGTCCTCTCGCTAAGTCCCCTTGCTAAGTCCCCGCTCTAGGTTCCCTCGCTAAGTCCCCTCGCTAAGTCCCATCGCTAAGTCCCCTCGCTAAGTCCACTCGTTATGTCTCCTCGCTAAGTCCCCACGCTATGTCTGCTCGCTAAGTCACCGCGCTAAGTCCTCGCTAAAGCCTCCTCGCTAAGTCGCCTCGGTAGTCCCCTCGCTAAGTCTCCTCGTTAAGTCCCCTCGGTAAGTACCCTCGCTAAGTCGCCTCGCTAAGTCACCTCGCTATGTCCCCTCCATAAGTCCCCTCGCTAAGTCCCCTCAATATGTCTCCTCGCTAAGTCCCCTCGCTATGTCTCCTTGCTAAGTCCCCTCACTAAGTCCCATCGCTAAGTCCCCTCGCTATGTCTCCGCGCAAAGTACCCTCGCTAAGTACCCTAGCTAAGTCCCCTCGCTAATTCTCCTCGCTATCTCCTCTCGCTAAGTCCGCTGGCTTAGAACCCTCGCTAAGTCCCCTCGCTAAGACCCCTCGCTAAGTCCCCTCGCTAAGACCCATCGCTAAGTACCCTCGAAAGTCCCCTCGCTAAGTCCCCTCGCCAAGCCCCTCCCCAAGTCTCCTCGCGAAGTCCCCTCGCAAAGTCCCCTCGCAACGTCCACTCGCAAAGTCCCCTCGCTAAGTCCCCTCGCAAAGTCCCCTCGCAAAGTCCCCTCGCAAAGTCCCTTCGCTAGGTCCCCTCGCTAAGTCCCCTCGCTAAATCCGCGCGTAGAGTCCCCTTGCTAAGTCCCCTCCCTATGTCCCCGCGCAATGTACCCTCGCTAAGTATCCTAGCTAAGTCCCCTCGCTAATTCCCCTCGCTATCTCCTCTCGCTAAGTCCCCTCGCTAAGATCTCTCGCTAAGTCATCTCGCTATGTCCCCTCGCTAAGTCCCCTCGCTAAGTCCCCTCGCTAAGTCCCCTCGCTAAGTCCACTCGCTAACTCCCCCCGCTAAGTCCCCTCGTTAGTCCCCTCGCTAGGTCCCCTCGCTAAGTCCCCTCGTTATGTCTCCTCGCTATGTCCCCACGCTATGTCTGCTCGCTGAGTCCCCTCACTAAGTGACCGCGCTAATTCCTCGCGAAAAGCCTCCTCGCTAAGTCCCCTCGCTAGTCCCCTCGCTAAGTCCCCTCGCTAAGTCCCCTCGCTAAGTCCCCTCGCTAAGTACCCTCGCTAAGTCCCCTCGCTAAGTCACCTCGCTATGTCCCCTCCATTAGTCCCCTCGCTAAGTCCCTGGATATGTCCCTTCGCTATGTCCCCTCCCTGTGTCCCCTCGCTAAGTCCCCTCGCTAATTCCGCTTGCTAAGTCCACTCGCTAAGTCCCCTCGCTTAGAACCCTCGCTAAGATCCCTCGCTAAGACGCCTCGCTAAGTCCTCTCGCTAAGTCCCATCGCTAAGTACCCTCAAAAGTCCCCTCGCTAAGTCCCCTCGCCAAGCCCACCCCAAGTCCCCTCGCAAAGACCACTCGCAATGTGCACTCGCAAAGTCCCCTCGCTAAGTCCCCTCGCAAAGTCTCCTCGCAAAGTCCCCTTACAAAGTCCCCTCGCAAAGTACCCTCGCTAAGTCCCTTCGCTACGTCCCCTAGCTAAGTCCCCTCGCTAAATCCGCGCGTAGAGTCCCCTTGCTAAGTCCCCTCCCTATTTCCCCGCGCAAAGTACCCTCGCTAAGTATCCTAGCTAAGTCCCCTCGCCAATTCCCCTAGCTATCTCCTCTGGCTAAGTCCCCTCGCTAAGAACCCTCAATAAGTCCCCTCGCCCCGTCTCCTCGCTAAGTCCCCTCGCTAAGTCCCCTCGCTAAGTCCCCGCGCTAACTCCCCCCGCATAGTCCCCTCGTTAGTCCCCTCGCTAAGTCCCCTCGCTAAGTCCCCTCGTTATGTCTCCTCGCTAAGTCCCCTCGCTAGTCCCCTCGCTAAGTACCCTCGCTAAGTCCCCTCGCTAGGTACCCTCGCTAAGTCCCCTCGCTAAGTACCCTAGCTAAGTCCCCTCGATAATTCCCCTCGCTATCTCTTCTCGCTAAGTCCCCTTGCTTTGAACCCTCCCTAAGTACCCTCGCTATGTCCCCTCGTTAAGTCCTCTCGCTAAGTCCTCTCGCTAAGTCCCATCGCTAAGTCCCCTCGCTAAGTCCCCGCGCTAAGTCCCCCGCTAAGTCCGCTCGCTAAGTCCCCAGCTATGTACCCGCGCTAAGTACCTTCGCTAAGTACCCTAGCTAAGTCCCCTCGCTATCTCCTCTCGCTAAGTCCCCTCGCTAAGAACCCTCGCTAAGTCCCCTCGCTATGTCCCCTCGCTAAGTCCCCTCGCTAAGTGCCCTCGCTAAGTCCCCGCGCTAACTCCCCCCGCTAAGTCCCCTCGTTAGTCCCCTCGCTAAGTCCCCTCGCTAAATCCCCTCGTTATGTCTCCTTGCTATGTCACCACGCTATGTCTGCTCGCTAGGTCCCCTCGCTAAGTCACCGCGCTAAGTCCTCGCAAAAGGCCTCCTTGCTAAGTCCCCTCGCTAGTCCCCTCTCTTAGTCCCCTCGCTAAGTCCCCTCGCTAAGTCCCCTCGCTAAGTCCCCTCGCAAAGTCCCCTCGCTGTGTCCCCTCCCTAAGTCCCCTCGCTAAGTCCCCTCGCTAATTGCCCTTGCTAATTCCCCTCCTTATGTCTGCTCGCTAAGTCCCCTCGCTATGTATCCTTGCTAACTCCCCTCACTAAGTCCCCTCGCTAAGTCACCACGCTAAGTCCTCGCGCAAAATCCTCGCGCAAAGTCCCCTCGCTAAGTCCCCTCGCTAGTTCCCTCGCTAAGTCCCCTCGCTAAGTCGACTAGCTAACTGCCCTCGCTGTCCCCTGGATAAGTCCCCTCGCTAAGTCCCCTCGCTAAATTTCCTTGCTAATTCCCCTCGCTATGTCCCCTCGCTAAGCCTCCTCACTAAGTCCAATCGCTAAGTCCCCTCGCTAAGTCCACTCGCTAATTCCCCGCGCTAAGTCGACTAAGTAAGTCGACTCCTTAAGTCCCCTCGCTATTTCCTCTCGCTAAGTCCGCTCGCTAAGTCCCCTCGCTAAGTCCCCTCGCTAACTCCTCTCGCTATGTCCCCGCGCTAAGTTCCCTCGCTAACTACCCTCGCAGAGTCCCCTCGAAAGTCTTCTCGCTAAGTCCCCTTATTAGTCCCCGGTCTAGGTTCCCTCGCTAAGTCCCCTCGCTAAGTCCCATCGCTAAGTCCCCTCGCTAAGTCCACTCGTTATGTCTCCTCGCTAAGTCCCCACGCTGTCTGCTCGCTAAGTCACCGCGCTAAGTCCTCGCTAAAGCCTCCTCGCTAAGTCCCCTCGGTAGTCCCCTCGCTAAGTCTCCTCGTTAAGTCCCCTCGGTAAGTCCCCTCGCTAAGTCACCTCGCTATGTCCCCTCCATAAGTCCCCTCGCTAAGTCCCATCAATATGTCTCCTCGCTAAGTCCCCTCGCTATGTCTCCTTGCTAAGTCCCCTCACTAAGTCCCATCGCTAAGTCCCCTCGCTTTGTCCCCGCGCAAAGTACCCTCGCTAAGTACCCTAGCTAAGTCCCCTCGCTAATTCTCCTCGCTATCTCCTCTCGCTAAGTCCGCTGGCTTAGAACCCTCGCTAAGTCCCCTCGCTAAGACCCCTCGCTAAGTCCCCTCGCTAAGACCCATCGCTAAGTACCCTCGAAAGTCCCCTCGCAAAGTCCCCTCGCCAAGCCCCTCCCCAAGTCTCCTCGCGAAGTCCCCTCGCAAAGTCCCCTCGCAAAGTCCTCTCGCAAAGTCCCCTCGCAACGTCCACTCGCAAAGTCCCCTCGCTAAGTCCCCTCGCAAAGTTCCCTCGCAAAGTCCCGTCGCAAAGTCCCCTCGCAAAGTCCCCTCGCAAAGTCCCTTCGCTAGGTCCCCTCGCTAAGTCCCCTCGCTAAATCCGCGCGAAGAGTCCCCTTGCTAAGTTCCCTCCCTATGTCCCCGCACAAAGTAGCCTCGCTAAGTATCCTAGCTAAGTCCCCTCAATAATTCCCCTCGCTATCTCCTCTCGCTAAGTCGCCTCGCTAAGAACTCTCGCTAAGTCATCTCGCTATGTCCCCTCGCTAAGTCCACTCGCTAACTCCCCCCGCTAAGTCCCCTCGTTAGTCCCCTCGCTAAGTCCCTTCGCTAAGTCCCCTCGTTATGTCTCCTCGCTATGTCCCCACGCTATGTCTGCTCGCTGAGTCCCCTCACTAAGTCACCGCGCTAATGCCTCGCGAAAAGCCTCCTCGCTAAGTCCCCTCGCTAGTCCCCTCGCTAAGTCCCCTCGCTAAGTACCCTCGCTAAGTCCCATCACTAAGTCCCCTCGCTATGTCCCCTCCCTAAGTCCCCTCGCTAAGTCCCCTCCCTAATTCCCCTTGCTAATTCCCCTCCCTATGACCTCTCGCTAAGTCCCCTCGCTAAGTCCCCTCGCTATGTCTCCTTGCTAAGTCCCCTCACTAGGTCCCCTCGCTAAGTCTCCTCGGTAATTCCCCTTGCTAATTCCCCTCCCTATGTCCTCTAGCTAAGTCCCCTCGCTATGTCCCCGCGCAAAGTACCCTCGCTAAGTACCCTAGCTAAGTCCCCTCGTTAATTCTCCTCGCTATCTCCTCTCGCTAAGTCCGCTGGCTTAGAACCCTCGCTAAGTCCCCTCGCTAAGACCCCTCGCTAAGTCCCCTCGCTAAGACCCATCGCTAAGTACCCTCGAAAGTCCCCTCGCTAAGTCCCCTCGCCAAGCCCCTCCCCAAGTCTCCTCGCGAAGTCCCCTCGCAAAGTCCCCTCGCAAAGTCCCCTTGCAAAGTCCCCTCGCAACGTCCACTCGCAAAGTCCCCTCGCTAAGTCCCCTCGCAAAGTCCCCTCGCAAAGTCCCCTCGCTATGTCTCCTCGCTAAGCCCCCTCACTAAGTCCAATCGCTAAGTCCCCTCGCTAACCCCCTCGCTAAGTCCCATCGCTAAGTACCCTCGCTAAGTCCCCTCGCCAAGCCCGTCCCCAAGTCTCCTCGCGAAGTCCCCTCGCAAAGTCCCCTCGCAAAGTCCCCTCGCAAAGTCCCCTCGCAAAGTCCCCTTGGAAAGTCCCCTCGGAAAGTCCACTCGCAAAGTCCACTCGCAAAGTCCCCTCGCAAAGTCCCCTCGCTAAGTCCCCTCGCAAAGTCTCCTCGCAAAGTTCCCTCGCAAAGTGCCCTCGCAAAGTGCCCTCGCAAAGTCCGCTCGCTAAGTCCCTTCGCTAAGTCCCCTCGCTAAATCCCCGCGTAGAGTACCCTCGCTAAGTCCCCTCGCTATGTCCCCGCGCAAAGTACCCTCGCTAAGTACCCTAGCTAAGTCCCCTCGCATAGTCCCCTCGCAAAGTCCCCTCGCTATGTCTCCTCGCTAAGCCCCCTCACTAAGTCCAATCGCTAAGTCCCCTCGCTAACCCCCTCGCTAAGTCCCATCGCTAAGTACCCTCGCTAAGTCCCCTCGCCAAGCCCGTCCCCAAGTCTCCTCGCGAAGTCCCCTCGCAAAGTCCCCTCGCAAAGTCCCCTCGGAAAGTCCACTCGCAGAGTCCACTCGCATTGTCCCCTCGCAAAGTCCCCTCGCTAAGTCCCCTCGCAAAGTCTCCTCGCAAAGTTCCCTCGCAAAGTGCCCTCGCAAAGTCCGCTCGCTAAGTCCCTTCGCTAAGTCCCCTCGCTAAATCCCCGCGTAGAGTACCCTCGCTAAGTCCCCTCGCTATGTCCCCGCGCAAAGTACCCTCGCTAAGTACCCTAGCTAAGTCCCCTCGCTAAGTCCCCTCGCTAAGTCCCTTCGCTACGTCCCCTAGCTAAGTCCCCTCGCTAAATCCGCGCGTAGAGTCCCCTTGCTAAGTCCCCTCCCTATTTCCCCGCGCAAAGTACCCTCGCTAAGTATCCTAGCTAAGTCCCCTCGCCAATTCCCCTAGCTATCTCCTCTGGCTAAGTCCCCTCGCTAAGAACCCTCAATAAGTCCCCTCGCCCCGTCTCCTCGCTAAGTCCCCTCGCTAAGTCCCCTCGCTAAGTCCCCGCGCTAACTCCCCCCGCATAGTCCCCTCGTTAGTCCCCTCGCTAAGTCCCCTCGCTAAGTCCCCTCGTTATGTCTCCTCGCTAAGTCCCCTCGCTAGTCCCCTCGCTAAGTACCCTCGCTAAGTCCCCTCGCTAGGTACCCTCGCTAAGTCCCCTCGCTAAGTACCCTAGCTAAGTCCCCTCGATAATTCCCCTCGCTATCTCTTCTCGCTAAGTCCCCTTGCTTTGAACCCTCCCTAAGTACCCTCGCTATGTCCCCTCGTTAAGTCCTCTCGCTAAGTCCTCTCGCTAAGTCCCATCGCTAAGTCCCCTCGCTAAGTCCCCGCGCTAAGTCCCCCGCTAAGTCCGCTCGCTAAGTCCCCAGCTATGTACCCGCGCTAAGTACCTTCGCTAAGTACCCTAGCTAAGTCCCCTCGCTATCTCCTCTCGCTAAGTCCCCTCGCTAAGAACCCTCGCTAAGTCCCCTCGCTATGTCCCCGCGCTAACTCCCCCCGCTAAGTCCCCTCGTTAGTCCCCTCGCTAAGTCCCCTCGCTAAATCCCCTCGTTATGTCTCCTTGCTATGTCACCACGCTATGTCTGCTCGCTAGGTCCCCTCGCTAAGTCACCGCGCTAAGTCCTCGCAAAAGGCCTCCTTGCTAAGTCCCCTCGCTAGTCCCCTCTCTTAGTCCCCTCGCTAAGTCCCCTCGCTAAGTCCCCTCGCTAAGTCCCCTCGCAAAGTCCCCTCGCTGTGTCCCCTCCCTAAGTCCCCTCGCTAAGTCCCCTCGCTAATTGCCCTTGCTAATTCCCCTCCTTATGTCTGCTCGCTAAGTCCCCTCGCTATGTATCCTTGCTAACTCCCCTCACTAAGTCCCCTCGCTAAGTCACCACGCTAAGTCCTCGCGCAAAATCCTCGCGCAAAGTCCCCTCGCTAAGTCCCCTCGCTAGTTCCCTCGCTAAGTCCCCTCGCTAAGTCGACTAGCTAACTGCCCTCGCTGTCCCCTGGATAAGTCCCCTCGCTAAGTCCCCTCGCTAAATTTCCTTGCTAATTCCCCTCGCTATGTCCCCTCGCTAAGCCTCCTCACTAAGTCCAATCGCTAAGTCCCCTCGCTAAGTCCACTCGCTAATTCCCCGCGCTAAGTCGACTAAGTAAGTCGACTCCTTAAGTCCCCTCGCTATTTCCTCTCGCTAAGTCCGCTCGCTAAGTCCCCTCGCTAAGTCCCCTCGCTAACTCCTCTCGCTATGTCCCCGCGCTAAGTTCCCTCGCTAACTACCCTCGCAGAGTCCCCTCGAAAGTCTTCTCGCTAAGTCCCCTTATTAGTCCCCGGTCTAGGTTCCCTCGCTAAGTCCCCTCGCTAAGTCCCATCGCTAAGTCCCCTCGCTAAGTCCACTCGTTATGTCTCCTCGCTAAGTCCCCACGCTGTCTGCTCGCTAAGTCACCGCGCTAAGTCCTCGCTAAAGCCTCCTCGCTAAGTCCCCTCGGTAGTCCCCTCGCTAAGTCTCCTCGTTAAGTCCCCTCGGTAAGTCCCCTCGCTAAGTCACCTCGCTATGTCCCGTCCATAAGTCCCCTCGCTAAGTCCCATCAATATGTCTCCTCGCTAAGTCCCCTCGCTATGTCTCCTTGCTAAGTCCCCTCACTAAGTCCCATCGCTAAGTCCCCTCGCTTTGTCCCCGCGCAAAGTACCCTCGCTAAGTACCCTAGCTAAGTCCCCTCGCTAATTCTCCTCGCTATCTCCTCTCGCTAAGTCCGCTGGCTTAGAACCCTCGCTAAGTCCCCTCGCTAAGACCCCTCGCTAAGTCCCCTCGCTAAGACCCATCGCTAAGTACCCTCGAAAGTCCCCTCGCAAAGTCCCCTCGCCAAGCCCCTCCCCAAGTCTCCTCGCGAAGTCCCCTCGCAAAGTCCCCTCGCAAAGTCCTCTCGCAAAGTCCCCTCGCAACGTCCACTCGCAAAGTCCCCTCGCTAAGTCCCCTCGCAAAGTTCCCTCGCAAAGTCCCGTCGCAAAGTCCCCTCGCAAAGTCCCCTCGCAAAGTCCCTTCGCTAGGTCCCCTCGCTAAGTCCCCTCGCTAAATCCGCGCGAAGAGTCCCCTTGCTAAGTTCCCTCCCTATGTCCCCGCACAAAGTAGCCTCGCTAAGTATCCTAGCTAAGTCCCCTCAATAATTCCCCTCGCTATCTCCTCTCGCTAAGTCGCCTCGCTAAGAACTCTCGCTAAGTCATCTCGCTATGTCCCCTCGCTAAGTCCACTCGCTAACTCCCCCCGCTAAGTCCCCTCGTTAGTCCCCTCGCTAAGTCCCTTCGCTAAGTCCCCTCGTTATGTCTCCTCGCTATGTCCCCACGCTATGTCTGCTCGCTGAGTCCCCTCACTAAGTCACCGCGCTAATGCCTCGCGAAAAGCCTCCTCGCTAAGTCCCCTCGCTAGTCCCCTCGCTAAGTCCCCTCGCTAAGTACCCTCGCTAAGTCCCATCACTAAGTCCCCTCGCTATGTCCCCTCCCTAAGTCCCCTCGCTAAGTCCCCTCCCTAATTCCCCTTGCTAATTCCCCTCCCTATGACCTCTCGCTAAGTCCCCTCGCTAAGTCCCCTCGCTATGTCTCCTTGCTAAGTCCCCTCACTAGGTCCCCTCGCTAAGTCTCCTCGGTAATTCCCCTTGCTAATTCCCCTCCCTATGTCCTCTAGCTAAGTCCCCTCGCTATGTCCCCGCGCAAAGTACCCTCGCTAAGTACCCTAGCTAAGTCCCCTCGTTAATTCTCCTCGCTATCTCCTCTCGCTAAGTCCGCTGGCTTAGAACCCTCGCTAAGTCCCCTCGCTAAGACCCCTCGCTAAGTCCCCTCGCTAAGACCCATCGCTAAGTACCCTCGAAAGTCCCCTCGCTAAGTCCCCTCGCCAAGCCCCTCCCCAAGTCTCCTCGCGAAGTCCCCTCGCAAAGTCCCCTCGCAAAGTCCCCTTGCAAAGTCCCCTCGCAACGTCCACTCGCAAAGTCCCCTCGCTAAGTCCCCTCGCAAAGTCCCCTCGCAAAGTCCCCTCGCTATGTCTCCTCGCTAAGCCCCCTCACTAAGTCCAATCGCTAAGTCCCCTCGCTAACCCCCTCGCTAAGTCCCATCGCTAAGTACCCTCGCTAAGTCCCCTCGCCAAGCCCGTCCCCAAGTCTCCTCGCGAAGTCCCCTCGCAAAGTCCCCTCGCAAAGTCCCCTCGCAAAGTCCCCTCGCAAAGTCCCCTTGGAAAGTCCCCTCGGAAAGTCCACTCGCAAAGTCCACTCGCAAAGTCCCCTCGCAAAGTCCCCTCGCTAAGTCCCCTCGCAAAGTCTCCTCGCAAAGTTCCCTCGCAAAGTGCCCTCGCAAAGTGCCCTCGCAAAGTCCGCTCGCTAAGTCCCTTCGCTAAGTCCCCTCGCTAAATCCCCGCGTAGAGTACCCTCGCTAAGTCCCCTCGCTATGTCCCCGCGCAAAGTACCCTCGCTAAGTACCCTAGCTAAGTCCCCTCGCATAGTCCCCTCGCAAAGTCCCCTCGCTATGTCTCCTCGCTAAGCCCCCTCACTAAGTCCAATCGCTAAGTCCCCTCGCTAACCCCCTCGCTAAGTCCCATCGCTAAGTACCCTCGCTAAGTCCCCTCGCCAAGCCCGTCCCCAAGTCTCCTCGCGAAGTCCCCTCGCAAAGTCCCCTCGCAAAGTCCCCTCGGAAAGTCCACTCGCAGAGTCCACTCGCATTGTCCCCTCGCAAAGTCCCCTCGCTAAGTCCCCTCGCAAAGTCTCCTCGCAAAGTTCCCTCGCAAAGTGCCCTCGCAAAGTCCGCTCGCTAAGTCCCTTCGCTAAGTCCCCTCGCTAAATCCCCGCGTAGAGTACCCTCGCTAAGTCCCCTCGCTATGTCCCCGCGCAAAGTACCCTCGCTAAGTACCCTAGCTAAGTCCCCTCGCTAAGTCCCCTCGCTAAGTCCCTTCGCTACGTCCCCTAGCTAAGTCCCCTCGCTAAATCCGCGCGTAGAGTCCCCTTGCTAAGTCCCCTCCCTATTTCCCCGCGCAAAGTACCCTCGCTAAGTATCCTAGCTAAGTCCCCTCGCCAATTCCCCTAGCTATCTCCTCTGGCTAAGTCCCCTCGCTAAGAACCCTCAATAAGTCCCCTCGCCCCGTCTCCTCGCTAAGTCCCCTCGCTAAGTCCCCTCGCTAAGTCCCCGCGCTAACTCCCCCCGCATAGTCCCCTCGTTAGTCCCCTCGCTAAGTCCCCTCGCTAAGTCCCCTCGTTATGTCTCCTCGCTAAGTCCCCTCGCTAGTCCCCTCGCTAAGTACCCTCGCTAAGTCCCCTCGCTAGGTACCCTCGCTAAGTCCCCTCGCTAAGTACCCTAGCTAAGTCCCCTCGATAATTCCCCTCGCTATCTCTTCTCGCTAAGTCCCCTTGCTTTGAACCCTCCCTAAGTACCCTCGCTATGTCCCCTCGTTAAGTCCTCTCGCTAAGTCCTCTCGCTAAGTCCCATCGCTAAGTCCCCTCGCTAAGTCCCCGCGCTAAGTCCCCCGCTAAGTCCGCTCGCTAAGTCCCCAGCTATGTACCCGCGCTAAGTACCTTCGCTAAGTACCCTAGCTAAGTCCCCTCGCTATCTCCTCTCGCTAAGTCCCCTCGCTAAGAACCCTCGCTAAGTCCCCTCGCTATGTCCCCGCGCTAACTCCCCCCGCTAAGTCCCCTCGTTAGTCCCCTCGCTAAGTCCCCTCGCTAAATCCCCTCGTTATGTCTCCTTGCTATGTCACCACGCTATGTCTGCTCGCTAGGTCCCCTCGCTAAGTCACCGCGCTAAGTCCTCGCAAAAGGCCTCCTTGCTAAGTCCCCTCGCTAGTCCCCTCTCTTAGTCCCCTCGCTAAGTCCCCTCGCTAAGTCCCCTCGCTAAGTCCCCTCGCAAAGTCCCCTCGCTGTGTCCCCTCCCTAAGTCCCCTCGCTAAGTCCCCTCGCTAATTGCCCTTGCTAATTCCCCTCCTTATGTCTGCTCGCTAAGTCCCCTCGCTATGTATCCTTGCTAACTCCCCTCACTAAGTCCCCTCGCTAAGTCACCACGCTAAGTCCTCGCGCAAAATCCTCGCGCAAAGTCCCCTCGCTAAGTCCCCTCGCTAGTTCCCTCGCTAAGTCCCCTCGCTAAGTCGACTAGCTAACTGCCCTCGCTGTCCCCTGGATAAGTCCCCTCGCTAAGTCCCCTCGCTAAATTTCCTTGCTAATTCCCCTCGCTATGTCCCCTCGCTAAGCCTCCTCACTAAGTCCAATCGCTAAGTCCCCTCGCTAAGTCCACTCGCTAATTCCCCGCGCTAAGTCGACTAAGTAAGTCGACTCCTTAAGTCCCCTCGCTATTTCCTCTCGCTAAGTCCGCTCGCTAAGTCCCCTCGCTAAGTCCCCTCGCTAACTCCTCTCGCTATGTCCCCGCGCTAAGTTCCCTCGCTAACTACCCTCGCAGAGTCCCCTCGAAAGTCTTCTCGCTAAGTCCCCTTATTAGTCCCCGGTCTAGGTTCCCTCGCTAAGTCCCCTCGCTAAGTCCCATCGCTAAGTCCCCTCGCTAAGTCCACTCGTTATGTCTCCTCGCTAAGTCCCCACGCTGTCTGCTCGCTAAGTCACCGCGCTAAGTCCTCGCTAAAGCCTCCTCGCTAAGTCCCCTCGGTAGTCCCCTCGCTAAGTCTCCTCGTTAAGTCCCCTCGGTAAGTCCCCTCGCTAAGTCACCTCGCTATGTCCCCTCCATAAGTCCCCTCGCTAAGTCCCATCAATATGTCTCCTCGCTAAGTCCCCTCGCTATGTCTCCTTGCTAAGTCCCCTCACTAAGTCCCATCGCTAAGTCCCCTCGCTTTGTCCCCGCGCAAAGTACCCTCGCTAAGTACCCTAGCTAAGTCCCCTCGCTAATTCTCCTCGCTATCTCCTCTCGCTAAGTCCGCTGGCTTAGAACCCTCGCTAAGTCCCCTCGCTAAGACCCCTCGCTAAGTCCCCTCGCTAAGACCCATCGCTAAGTACCCTCGAAAGTCCCCTCGCAAAGTCCCCTCGCCAAGCCCCTCCCCAAGTCTCCTCGCGAAGTCCCCTCGCAAAGTCCCCTCGCAAAGTCCTCTCGCAAAGTCCCCTCGCAACGTCCACTCGCAAAGTCCCCTCGCTAAGTCCCCTCGCAAAGTTCCCTCGCAAAGTCCCGTCGCAAAGTCCCCTCGCAAAGTCCCCTCGCAAAGTCCCTTCGCTAGGTCCCCTCGCTAAGTCCCCTCGCTAAATCCGCGCGAAGAGTCCCCTTGCTAAGTTCCCTCCCTATGTCCCCGCACAAAGTAGCCTCGCTAAGTATCCTAGCTAAGTCCCCTCAATAATTCCCCTCGCTATCTCCTCTCGCTAAGTCGCCTCGCTAAGAACTCTCGCTAAGTCATCTCGCTATGTCCCCTCGCTAAGTCCACTCGCTAACTCCCCCCGCTAAGTCCCCTCGTTAGTCCCCTCGCTAAGTCCCTTCGCTAAGTCCCCTCGTTATGTCTCCTCGCTATGTCCCCACGCTATGTCTGCTCGCTGAGTCCCCTCACTAAGTCACCGCGCTAATGCCTCGCGAAAAGCCTCCTCGCTAAGTCCCCTCGCTAGTCCCCTCGCTAAGTCCCCTCGCTAAGTACCCTCGCTAAGTCCCATCACTAAGTCCCCTCGCTATGTCCCCTCCCTAAGTCCCCTCGCTAAGTCCCCTCCCTAATTCCCCTTGCTAATTCCCCTCCCTATGACCTCTCGCTAAGTCCCCTCGCTAAGTCCCCTCGCTATGTCTCCTTGCTAAGTCCCCTCACTAGGTCCCCTCGCTAAGTCTCCTCGGTAATTCCCCTTGCTAATTCCCCTCCCTATGTCCTCTAGCTAAGTCCCCTCGCTATGTCCCCGCGCAAAGTACCCTCGCTAAGTACCCTAGCTAAGTCCCCTCGTTAATTCTCCTCGCTATCTCCTCTCGCTAAGTCCGCTGGCTTAGAACCCTCGCTAAGTCCCCTCGCTAAGACCCCTCGCTAAGTCCCCTCGCTAAGACCCATCGCTAAGTACCCTCGAAAGTCCCCTCGCTAAGTCCCCTCGCCAAGCCCCTCCCCAAGTCTCCTCGCGAAGTCCCCTCGCAAAGTCCCCTCGCAAAGTCCCCTTGCAAAGTCCCCTCGCAACGTCCACTCGCAAAGTCCCCTCGCTAAGTCCCCTCGCAAAGTCCCCTCGCAAAGTCCCCTCGCTATGTCTCCTCGCTAAGCCCCCTCACTAAGTCCAATCGCTAAGTCCCCTCGCTAACCCCCTCGCTAAGTCCCATCGCTAAGTACCCTCGCTAAGTCCCCTCGCCAAGCCCGTCCCCAAGTCTCCTCGCGAAGTCCCCTCGCAAAGTCCCCTCGCAAAGTCCCCTCGCAAAGTCCCCTCGCAAAGTCCCCTTGGAAAGTCCCCTCGGAAAGTCCACTCGCAAAGTCCACTCGCAAAGTCCCCTCGCAAAGTCCCCTCGCTAAGTCCCCTCGCAAAGTCTCCTCGCAAAGTTCCCTCGCAAAGTGCCCTCGCAAAGTGCCCTCGCAAAGTCCGCTCGCTAAGTCCCTTCGCTAAGTCCCCTCGCTAAATCCCCGCGTAGAGTACCCTCGCTAAGTCCCCTCGCTATGTCCCCGCGCAAAGTACCCTCGCTAAGTACCCTAGCTAAGTCCCCTCGCATAGTCCCCTCGCAAAGTCCCCTCGCTATGTCTCCTCGCTAAGCCCCCTCACTAAGTCCAATCGCTAAGTCCCCTCGCTAACCCCCTCGCTAAGTCCCATCGCTAAGTACCCTCGCTAAGTCCCCTCGCCAAGCCCGTCCCCAAGTCTCCTCGCGAAGTCCCCTCGCAAAGTCCCCTCGCAAAGTCCCCTCGGAAAGTCCCCTCGGAAAGTCCACTCGCAGAGTCCACTCGCATTGTCCCCTCGCAAAGTCCCCTCGCTAAGTCCCCTCGCAAAGTCTCCTCGCAAAGTTCCCTCGCAAAGTGCCCTCGCAAAGTCCGCTCGCTAAGTCCCTTCGCTAAGTCCCCTCGCTAAATCCCCGCGTAGAGTACCCTCGCTAAGTCCCCTCGCTATGTCCCCGCGCAAAGTACCCTCGCTAAGTACCCTAGCTAAGTCCCCTCGCTAAGTCCCCTCTCTAAGTCCCATCGCTAAGTCCCCTCGCTAAGTCCCCGCGCTAACTCCCCACGCTAAGTCACCTCGTTAGTCCCCTCGCTAAGTCCCCTCGCATAGTCCCCTTGTTATGTCTCCTCGCTATGTCCCCACGCTATGTCTGCTCGCTAAGTCCCCTCGCTAAGTCACCGTGCTAAGTCCTCGCGAATAGCCTCCTCGCTAGTACCCCTCGCTAAGTCCCCTCGCTAATTCCCCTCCCTATGTCCTCTCGCTAAGTCCCCTCGCTATGTCCCCTCGCTAAGTCCCCTCGCTAAGTCACCGCGCTAAGTCCTCGCGCAAAATCCTCGCGCATAGTCCCCTCGCTAAGGCCCCTCGCTAGTCCCCTCGCTAAGTCCCCTCGCTATGTCTCCTCGCTAAGCCCCCTCACTAAGTCCAATCGCTAAGTTACGTCGCTAAGCCCACTCGCTAATTCCCGTCGCTAAGTCCCTTCGCTAAGTCCCCTCGCTAAGTCCCCTCGCTGAATCCCCGCGTAGAGTCCCCTCGCTAAGTCCCCTCGCTATGTCCCCGCGCAAAGTACCCTCGCTAAATACCCTAGCTAAGTCCCCTCGCTTAGTTGCCTCGGTATGTCCCCTCGCTAAGTCCCCTCGCTAAGTCCCCGCGCTAACTCCCCCGCTAAGTCACCTCGTTAGTCCGATCGTTTAGTCCCCTCGCTAAGTCTCCTCGTTATGTCTCCTCGCTATGTCCCCACGCTATGTCTGCTCGCTAAGTCCCCTCGCTAAGTCACCGCGCTAAGTCCTCGCGAAAAGCCTCCTCGCTAAGTCCCCTCGCTAGTCCCCTCGCTAAGTCCCCTCGCTAAGTCCCATCGCTTAGAACCCTCGCTAAGTCCCCTCGCTATGTCCCCTCGCTAAGTCCCCTCGCTAAGTGCCCTCGCTAAGTCCCATCGCTAAGTCCCCGCGCTAACTCCCCCCGCTAAGTCCCCTCGTTATGTCTCCTCGCTATGTCCCCACGCTATGTCTGCTCGCTAGGTCCCCTCGCTAAGTCACCGCGCTAAGTCCTCGCAAAAAGCCTCCTTGCTAAGTCCCCTCGCTAGTCCCCTCTCTTAGTCCCCTCGCTAAGTCCCCTCGCTAAGTTCCCTCGCTAAGTCCCCTCGCAAAGTCCCCTCGCTGTGTCCCCTCCCTAAGTCCCCTCGCTAAGTCCCCTCGCTAATTGCCCTTGCTAATTCCCCTCCCTATGTCCGCTCGCTAAGTCCCCTCGCTATGTATCCTTGCTAACTCCCCTTACTAAGTCCCCTCGCTAAGTCACCGCGCTAAGTCCTCGCGCAAAATCCTCGCGCAAAGTCCCCTCGCTAAGTCCCCTCGCTAGTCCCCTTGCTAAGTCCCCTCGCTAATTCTCCTTGCTAATTCCCCTCGCTATGTCCCCTCGCTAAGTCCCCTCGCTATGTCTCCTCGCTAAGCCTCCTCACTAAGTCCAATCGCTATGTCCCCTCGCTAAGTCCACTCGCTAATTCCCCGCGCTAAGTCGACTAAGTAAGTCGACTCCTTAAGTCCCCTCGCTATTTCCTCTCGCTAAGTCCGCTCGCTAAGTCCCCTCGCTAACTCCCCTCGCTATGTGCCCGCGCTAAGTTCCCTCGCTAACTACCCTCGCAGAGTCCCCTCGAAAGTCCTCTCGCTAAGTCCCCTCGCTAAGTCCACTCGTTATGTCTCCTCGCTAAGTCCCCACGCTATGTCTGCTCGCAAAGTCACCGCGCTAAGTCCTCGCTAAAGCCTCCTCGCTAAGTCCCCTCGGTAGTCCCCTCGCTAAGTCTCCTCGTTAAGTCCCCTCGGTAAGTCCCCTCGCTAAGTCCCCTCGCTATGTCTCCTTGCTAAGTCCCCTCACTAAGTCCCATCGCTAAGTCCCCTCGCTATGTCCCCTCGCTAATTCTCCTCGCTATCTCCTCTCGCTAAGTCCGCTGGCTTAGAACCCTCGCTAAGTCCCCTCGCTAAGACCTCTCGCTAAGTCCCCTCGCTAAGACCCATCGCTAAGTACCCTCGAAAGTCCCCTCGCTAAGTCCCCTCGCCAAGCCCCTCCCCAAGTCTCCTCACGAAGTCCCCTCGCAAAGTCCCCTCGCAAAGTCCCCTCGCAAAGTCCTCTCGCAACGTCCACTCGCAAAGTCCCCTCGCTAAGTCCCCTCGCAAAGTCCCCTCGCAAAGTCCCTTCGCTAGGTCCCCTAGCTAAGTCCCCTCGCTAAATCCGCGCGTAGAGTCCCCTTGCTAAGTCCCCTCCCTATGTCCCCGCGCAAAGTACCCTCGCTAAGTATCCTAGCTAAGTCCCCTCAATAATTCCCCTCGCTATCTCCTCTCGCTAAGTCCCCTCGCTAAGAACTCTCGCTAAGTCATCTCGCTATGTCCCCTCGCTATTCCCCTCGCTAAGTCCCCTCGCTAAGTCCCCTCGCTAAGTCCACTCGCTATATCCCCCCGCTAAGTCCCCTCGTTAGTCCCCTCGCTAAGTCCCCTCGCTAAGTCCCCTCGCTATGTCCCCACGCTATGTCTGCTCGCTGAGTCCCCTCACTAAGTCACCGCGCTAATGCCTCGCGAAAAGCCTCCTCGCTAAGTCCCCTCGCTAGTCCCCTCGCTAAGTCCCCGAGCTAAGTACCCTCGCTAAGTCCCATCACTAAGTCCCCTCGCTATGTCCCCTCCCTAAGTCCCCTCGCTAAGTCCCCTCCCTAATTCCCCTTGCTAATTCCCCTCCCTATGACCTCTCGCTAAGAACCCTCGCTAAGTCCCCTCGCTATGTCTCCTTGCTAAGTCCCCTCACTAGGTCCCCTCGCTAAGTCTCCTCGGTAATTCCCCTTGCTAATTCCCCTCCCTATGTCCTCTCGCTAAGCCCCCTCGCTATGTCTCCTTGCTAAGTCCCCTCACTAAGTCCCATCGCTAAGTCCCCTCGCTATGTCCACGCGCAAAGTACCCTCGCTAAGTACCCTAGCTAAGTCCCCTCGCTAATTCTCCTCGCTATCTCCTCTCGCTAAGTCCGCTGGCTTAGGACCCTCGCTAAGTCCCCTCGCTAAGACCCCTCGCTAAGTCCCCTCGCTAAGACCCATCGCTAAGTACCCTCGCAAAGTCCCCTCGCAAAGTCCCCTCAGAAAGTCCACTCGCAAAGTCCACTCGCAAAGTCCCCTCGCAAAGTCCCCTCGCTAAGTCCCCTCGCAAAGTCTCCTCGCAAAGTTCCCTCGCAAAGTGCCCTCGCAAAGTCCGCTCGCTAAGTCCCTTCGCTAAGTCCCCTCGCTAAATCCCCGCGTAGAGTACCCTCGCTAAGTCCCCTCGCTATGTCCCCGCGCAAAGTACCCTCGCTAAGCACCTTAGCTAAGTCCCCTCGCTAAGTCCCATCGCTAAGTCTCCTCGCTAAGTCCCCGCGCTAACTCCCCCCGCTAAGTCACCTCGTTAGTCCCCTCGCTAAGTCCTCTCGCATAGTCCCCTTGTTATGTCTCCTCGCTAGGTCCCCACGCTATGTCTGCTCGCTAAGTCCCCTCGCTAAGTCACCGCGCTAAGTCCTCGCGAATAGCCTCCTCGCTAATACCCCTCGCTAAGTCCCCTCGCTAATTCCCCTCCCTATGTCCTCTCGCTAAGTCCCCACGCTAAGTCAACGCACTAAGTCCTCGCCAAAAATCCTCGCGCATAGTCCCCTTGCTAAGGCCCCTCGCTAGTCCCGTCGCTAAGTCCCCTCGCTATGTCTCCTCGCTAAGCCCCCTCACTAAGTCCAATGGCTAAGTTACCTCGCTAAGTCCACTCGCTAATTCCCGTCGCTAAGTCCATTCGGTAAGTCCCCTCGCTAAGTCCCCTTGCTAAATCCCCGCGTAGAGTCCCCTCGCTAAGTCCCCTCGCCATGTCCCCGCGCAAAGTACCCTCGCTAAGTACCCTAGCTAAGTCCCCTCGCTAAGTTCCTTCGCTATGTCCCCTCGCTAAGTCCCCTCGCAAATCCCCTCGTTAAGTCCCCGCGCTAACTCCCCCGCTAAGTCACCTCGTTAGTCCCCTCGCTTAGTCCCCTCGCTAAGTCCCCTCGTTATGTCTCCTCGCTATGTCCCCACGCTATGTCTGCTCGCTAAGTCCCCTCGCTAAGTCCCCGCGCTAAGTCCTCGCAAAAAGCCTCCTCGCTAAGTCCCCTCGCTAGTCCCCTCGCTATGTCCCCTCCCTAAGTCCCCTCGCTAAGTCCCCTGGCTAATTTTCCTTGCTAATTCCCCTCCCTATGTCCTCTCGCTAAGTCCCCTCGCTGTGTCTCCTTGCTAAGTCCCCTCACTAAGTCCCCTTGCTAAGTCACCGCGCTAAGTCCTCGCGCAAAATCCTAACGCAAAGTCCCCTCACTAAGCCCCTCGCTAGTCCCCTCGCTAAGTCCCCTCGCTATGTCTCCTCGCTAAGCCCCCTCACTAAGTCCAATCGCTAATTCCCGTCGCTAAGTCCTCACGCTATGACTCCTCGCTAAGCCCACTCACTAAGTCCAATCGCTAAGTCCCCTCGCTAAGTCCACTCGCTATGTCTCCTCGCTAAGCACAATCACAAAGTCCAATCGCTAAGACCGCTCGCTAAGTCCCCTCGCTAAGTCCGCCCGCTAAGTCCCCTCGCTGTGTCCCCGCGCTAAGTACCCTCGCTCAGTACCCTCGCAGAGTACCCTCGAAAGTTCTCTCGCTAAGTCCCCTTGCTAAGTCCCCTCGCTAAGTCCCCTCGCTAAATCCCCTCGCTAAGTCCCCTCGCATAGTCCCCTCGCAAAGTCCACTCGCAAAAACCCCTCGCAAAGTCCCCTCACAAAGTCTCCTCACTAAGTCCCCTCGCTAAGTCCCTTCGCTAAGTCCCCTTGCTATGTCCACGTGCAAAGTACCCTCGCTATGTCCACGCGCAAAGTACCCTCGCTAATTCCCCTCGCTATCTCTTCTCGATAAGTCCCCTCGCTAAGTCCCCTGGCTAAGTCCCCTCGCTAAGGTCCCGCGAAAACTCCCCTCGTTAGTCCCCTCGCTAAGTCCCCTCACTAAGTCCCCTCGCTAAGTCACCAAGCTAAGTCCTCGCGCAAGGTCCCCTCGCTAAGTCCCCTCGCTAGTCCCCTCTCTAAGTCCCCTCGCTAAGTCGACTCGCTAAGTGCCGTCGCTGTCCCCTCGCTAAGTCCCCTCGCTAATTCCCCTTTCTAATTCCCTTCGCTATGTCCCCTCGCTATGTCTCCTCGCTAAGCCCCCTTCACTAAGTCCAATCGCTAAGTCCCATCGCTAAGTCCACTAGCTAATTCCCGTCGCTAAGTCCCCTCGCTATGTACCCTCGCAAAGTCCCCGCGCTAAGTCGACTAAGTAAGTCGACTCGCTAAGTCCCCTCGCTAGTTGCTCTCGCTAAGTACCCTCGATATGTCCCCGCGCTAAGTACCCTCACTAAGTACCCTCGCAGAGTCCCCTCGAAGGTCCTCTCGCTAAGTCCCCTTGCTAAGTCCCCGCTCTAGGTCCCCTCGCTAAGTCTCCTCGCTAAGTCCCCTCGCTAAGTCCCATCGCTAAGTCCACTCGTTATGTCCCCTCGCAAAGTCCCCTCGCTAAGTCCCCTCGCTAAGTCCCCGCGTAGAGTCCCCTCGCTAAGTCCCCGCGCAAAGTACCCTCGCTAAGTACCCTAGCTAAGTCCCTCGCTAATTCCCCTCGCTATCTCCTCTCGCTCAGTCTCCTCGCTAAGAACCCTTGCTAAGTCCCCTCGCTATGTCCCCTCGCTAAGTCCCCGCGCTAAGTCCACTAAGTAAGTCGACTCGCTAAGTCACCTCGCTAGTTGCTCTCGCTAAGTCCCCTCGCTAAGTCCCCTCGCTTAGTCCCCGCGTAGAGCCCCCTCGCTAAGTCCCCTCGCTATGTCCCCGCGCAAAGTACCCTAGCTAAGTCGCTCGCGAATTTCCCCTCGCTATCTCCCCTCGCTAAGTCCCCGCGCTAACTCCCCCCGCTAAGACCCCTCGTTAGTCCCCTCGCTAAGTCCCCTCGTTATGTCTCCTCGCTATGTCCCCACCTTATGTCCGCTCCCTAAGTCCCCTCGCTAAGTCCCCTCGCTAATTCCAATTGCTAATTCCCCTACCTATGTCCTCTCGCTAAGTCCCCTCGCTAAGTCCCCTCGCTATGTCTCCTTGCTAAGTCCCATCAATAAGTCCCCTCGCTAAGTCACCGCGCTAAGTCCTCGGGAAAAGCCTCCTCGCTAAGTCCCCTCACTAGTCCTCTCGCTAAGTCCCCTCGCTAAGTACCCTCGCTAAGCCCCCTCACTAAGTCCAACCGCTAAGTGCCCTCGCTAATTCCCGTCGCTAAGTCCCCTCGCTATGTCCCCTCACTAAGTCCCCGCGCTAAGTCGACTAAGTAATTCGACTCGCTAAGTCCCCTCGATATTTCCTCTCGCTAAGTCCGCTCGCTAAGGCCCTCACTAAGTCCCCGCGCTAAGTACCCTCGCTAAGTACTCTCGCAGAGTCCCCTCGAAAGTCCTCTCGCTAAGTCTCCTTGCTAAGTCCCCTTGCTAAGTCCCCGCTCTAGGTCTCCTCGCTAAGTCCCCTCGCATACTCTCCTCGCAAAGTCCCCTCGCAAAGTCTACTCGCTAAGTCCCCTCGCTAACTCCCTTCGCTAAGTCTCCTCGCTATGTCGCCGCGCAAAGTACCCTCGCTAGGTACCCTAGCTAAGTCCCCTCGCTAATTCCCCTCGCAATCTCTTCTCGCTAAGTCCTCTCGCTTTGAACCCTCGCTAAGTCCCTTCGGTAATACCCCTCGCTAAGTCCCCGCGCTAAGTCCCCCCACTAAGTCCCCTTGTTAGAACCCTCGCTAAGTCCCCTCACTAAGTCCCCTCGCTAAGTCACGCGCTAAGTCCTCGCGCATAATCCTCGCGCAAAGTCCCCTCGCTAAGTCCCCTCGCTAAGTCGACTCGCTAAGTGGCGTCGCTGTCCCCTGGATAAGTCCCCACGCTATGGCCCCTCCCTGTGTCCCCTCGCTAAGGCCCCTCGCTAATTCCCCTTGCTAATTCCCTTCCCTATGTCCCCTCGCTAAGTCCCCTCGCTATGTCTCCTCGCTAAGCCCCCTCACTAAGTCCAATCGCTAAGCCCCTCGCTAAGTCCACTCCCTAATTCCCGTCAATAAGTCCACTCGCTATGTCCCCTCGCTATGTCCCCTCGCTAAGTCCCCGCGCTATTCGACTAAGTAAGTCGACTCGCTAAGTCCCCTCGCTATGTCCCCGGGCTAAGTACCCTCACTAAGTACCCTCACAGAGTCCCCACGAAAGTCCTCTCGCTAAGTCCCCTTGATAAGTCGTCGCTCTAGGTCCCCTCGCTAAGTCCCCTCGCTAAGTCCCCTCGCTAAGTCCCTCGCTATGTCCATTCGCTAGGTCCCCTCGCTAACTCCACTCGTTATGTCTCCTCGCTAAGTCCCCACGCTATGTCTGCTCGCTAAGTCACCGCACCAAGTCCTCGCGAAAAGCCTCCTCGCTAAGTCCCCTCGCTAAGTGGACTCGCTATGTCCCCCCGCTAAGTACCCTCGCTAAGTCCCCTCACTGTCCCCACGCTATGTCCCCTTGCTAAGTCCCCTCACTAAGTCCCCGCGCTATGTCTCCTCGCTAAGTGCCCTCGCTATGTCCCCTCCTAAGCCTCCTGGCTAAGCCCCCTCACTAAGTCCAATCGCTAAGTCCCATCGCAAAGTCCACTCGCAAAGTCTCCTCGCTAAGTCCCTTCGCTAAGTCTCCTCGCTATGTCCCCGCGCAAAGTACCCTCGCTAAGTACCCTAGCTAAGTCCCCTCGGTAATTCCCTTCGCTATCTCTTCTCGCTAAGTCCCCTAGCTTTGAACCCTCGCTAAGTCCCCTCTCTAAGTCCCTTCGGTAATACCTCTCGCTAAGTCCCCGCGCTAAGTCCCCACGCTAAGTCCCCTCGTTAGTCCCCTCGCTAAGTCCCCTCGCCAAGCCCCTCCCCAAGTCTCCTCGCGAACTCCCCTCCCAAAGTCCCCTCCCAAAGTGCCCTCGCAAAGTCCCCTCGCAAAGTCCACTCGCAAAGTCCACTCGCAAAGTCCCCTCGCAAAGTCCCCTCGCAAACTCCCCTCGCTAAGTCCCCTCGCAAAGTGTCCTCGCAAAGTTCCCTCGCAAAGTCCCCTCGCAAAGTTCCCTCGCTAAGTCCCTTCGCTAAGTCCCCTCGCTAGGTCCCCACGTAGAGTCCCCTCGCTAAGTCTTCTCGCTAAGTCCCCTCGCTATGTCCCCGCGCAAAGTACCCTCAATAAGTACCCTAGCAAATTCCCTTCGCCATCTCCTCTCGCTAAGTCCCCTCGCTTAGAACCCTCGCAAAGTCCCCTCGCTATGTCCCCTCGCTAAGTCCCCTCGCTAAGTGCCATCGCTAAGTCCCCTCGCTAAGTCCCCACGCTAGGTCCTCACGCTAGGTCCCCCCGCTAAGTCCCCTCGTTAGTCCCCTCGCTAAGTCCCCTCGCAAAGTCTCCTCGCTAAGTCCCCTCGCAAAGTCTCCTCGCAAAGTTCCCTCGCAAAGTCTCCTCGCAAAGTCCC
This sequence comes from Tenodera sinensis, assembly GCA_030765045.1. Taxonomy (NCBI): domain Eukaryota; kingdom Metazoa; phylum Arthropoda; class Insecta; order Mantodea; family Mantidae; genus Tenodera; species Tenodera sinensis. The sequence goes on from CM060963.1 coordinate 40,435,464, forward strand.
CTCGCTAAGTCCCCTCACTAAGTCCAATCGCTAAGTTACCTCGCTAAGTCCACTCGCTAATTCCCGTCGCTAAGTCCCTTCGGTAAGTCCCCTCGCTAAGTCCCCTCGCTAAATCCCCGCGTAGAGTCCCCTCGCTAAGTCCCCTCGGTATGTCCCCGCCCAAAGTACCCTCATTAAGTACCCTAGCTAAGTCCCCTCGCTAATTCCCCTCGCTATCTCCTCTCGGTAAGACCCTCGCTAAGAACCCTCGCTAAGCCCCCTCGCTATGTCCCCTCGCTAAGTAGCCACGCTAAGTCCCCTCGCTAAGTCCCATCGCTAAGTCCCCTCGCTAAGTCCCCGCGCTAACTCCTCCCGCTAAGTCCCCTCGTTAGACCCCTCTATAAGTCCCCTCGCTAAGTCCCCTCGTTATGTCTCCTCGCTAATTCCCCTCGCTATCTCCTCTCGGTAAGTCCCCTCGCTAAGAACCCTCGCTAAGCCCCCTCGCTATGTCCCCTCCTTAAGTCCCCTCGCTAAGTCCCATCGCTAAGTCCCCTCGCTAAGTCCCCGCGCTAACTCCTCCCGCTAAGTCCCCTCGTTAGTCCCCTCTCTAAGTCCCCTCGCTAAGTCCCCTCGTTATGTCTCCTCGCTATGTTCCCACACTATGTCTGCTCGCTAAGTCCCCTCGCTAAGGCACCGCGCTAAGTCCTCGGGAAAAGCCTCCTCTCTAAGTCCCCTCACTAGTCCCCTCGCTAAGTCCCCTCGCTATGTCCCCTCCCTGTGTCCCCTCGCTAAGTCCCCTCGCTAATTCCAATTGCTAATTCCCCTCCTATGTCCTCTCGCTAAGTCCCCTCGCTAAGTCCACTCGCTATGTCTCCTTGCTAAGTCCCCTCACTAAGTCCCCTCACTAAGTCACCGCGCTAAGTCCTCGCGCAAAATCCTCGCACAAAGTCCCCTCGCTAAGACCCATCGCTAGTCCCCTCGCTAAGTCGACTCGCTAAGTGCCCTCGCTGTCCCCTGGATAAGTCCCCTCGCAATGTCCCCTCCCTATGTCCCCTCGTTAAGTCCCCTCGCTAATGCCCCTTGCTAATTCCCCTCGCTATGTCCCCTCGCTAAGTCCCCTCGCTATGTCTCCTCGCTAAGCCCCCTCACTAAGTCCAATCGCTAAGTTCCCTCGCTAATTCCGGTCGCTAAGTCCCCTCGCTATGTCCCCTCGCTAAGTCCCCGCGCTAAGCCGACTAAGTAAGTCGACTCGCTAAGTCCCCTCGCTATTTCCTCTCGCTAAGTCCGCTCGGTAAGTCCCCTCGCTATGTCCCCGCGCTAAGTACCCTCGCTAAGTACCCTCGCAGAGTCCCCTCGAAAGTCCTCTCGCTAAGTCTCCTTGCTAAGTCCCCGCTCTAGGTCGCCTCGCTAAGTCGCCTCGCTAAGTCACCGCGCTAAGTCCCCTCGCTAACTCCCTTCGCTAAGTCTCCTCGCTAAGTCTCCCCGCTATGTCCCCGGGCAAAGTACCCTTGCTAAGTACCCTAGCTAAGTCCCCACGCTAATTCCCCTCGCTATCTATTCTCGCTAATTCCCCTCGCTTTGAACCCTCGCTAAGTCCCCTCGCTATGTCCCCTCGCTAAGTGCCTTCGGTAATACCCCTCGCTAAGTACCCGCGCTAAGTCCCCCGCTAAGTCCCCTCATTAGTCCCCTCGCTAAGTCCCCTCGCTAGTCCCCTCACTAAGTCCCCTCGCTAAGTCACGCGCTAAGTCCTTGCGCAAAATCCTCGCGCAAAGTCCCCTCGCTAGTCCCCTCGCTAAGTCCCCTCGCTAAGTCGACTCGCTAAGATTCGTCGCTGTCCCGTGAATAAGTCCACTCGCTATGTCCCCTCCCTGTGTCCCCTCGCTAAGTCCCCTCGCTAAGTCCCCTCGCTATGTCTCCTCGCTAAGCCCCCTCACTAAGTCCAATCGCTAAGTCCCCTCGCTAAGTCCACTCGCTAATTCCCGTTGCTACGACCCCTCGCTATGTCCCCTCGCTAAGTCCCCGCGCTATTCGACTAAGTAAGTCGACTCGCTATGTCCCCTTGCTAAGTCCCCTCGCTATGTCCCCGCGCTAAGTACCCTCACTAAGTACCCTCGCAGAGTCCCCACGAAAGTCCTCTCGCTAGGTACCCTTGCTAAGTCCCCGCTCTAGGTCCCCTCGCTAAGTCGCCTCGCTAAGTCCCCTCGCTACGTTCAATCGCTAAGTCCCCTCGCTAAGTCCCCTCGCTATGTCCCATCGCTAAGTCCCCTCGCTAAGTCCACTCGTAATGTCTCCTCGCTAAGTCCCCAAGGTATGTCTGCTCGCTAAGTCACCGCGCTAAGTCCTCGCGTCAAGCCTCCTCGCTAAGTCCCCTCGCTAAGTCCCCTCGCTAAGTCCACTCGCTAAGTCGACTCGCTAAGTCCCCCCGCTAAGTACCCTCGCTATGTCCCCTCACTGTCCCCTCGCTATGTCCCCTCCTAAAGTCCCGTCGCTAAGTCCCCTCGCTAAGCCCCCTCGCTAAGTCCCCTCGCTATGTCTCCGCGATAAGTCCCCTCGCTATGTCTCCTTGCTAAGTCCCCTCACTAAGTCCCATCGCTAAGCCCCTCGCTATGTCCCCGCGCAGAGTACCCTCGCTAAGTACCCTAGCCTAGTCCCCTCGCTAATTCTCCCCGCTATCTCCTCTCGCTAAGTCCCCTCGCTTAGAAACCTCGCTAAGTCCCCTCATTGTGTCCCCTCGCTAAGTCCCCTCGCTAAGTCCTATCGCTTAGTACCCTCGCTAGGTCCCCTCGCTAAGTCCCCTCGCTAAGTCCCCTCGCCAAGCCCCTGCCCAAGTCTCCTCGCGAAGTCCCCTCGCAGTCCAATCGCAAAGTCCCCTCGCAAAGTCCACTCTCAAAGTCCACTCGCAAAGTCCCCTCGCTAAGTCCCCGCGTAGAGTCCCCTCGCTAAGTCCCCTCGCTATGTCCCCGCGCAAAGTACCCTCGCTAAGTACCCTAGCTAATTCCCCTGGCTATCTCCTCTCGCTAAGTTCCCTCGCTTAGAACCCTCGCTAAGTCACCTCGCTATGTGCCTTCGCTAAGTCCCCGCGCTAGGTCCCCCCGCTAAGTCCGCTCGTTAGTCCCCTCGCTTAGTCCCCTCGCTAAGTCCCCTCGCTATGCACCTGCGCTAAGTACCCTCGCTAAGTACCCTAGTTAAGTCCCATAGCTAATTCCCCTCGCTATCTCCTCTCGCTAAGTCCCCTCGCTAAGAACCCTCGCTAAGAACCCTCGCTAAGTCCGCTCGCTATGTCCCCTCTCAAAGTCCCCTTGCAAAGTCCCCTCGCTAAGTCCCCTCGCTAAGTCCCCTCGCTAAGTCCTATCTCTAAGGCCCCTCGCTAAGTCGCGGCGCTAACTCCCCCCGCTAAGTCCCCTCGTTAGTCCCCTCGCTAAGTCCCCTAGCTAAGTCCTTCGTTATGTCTCCTCGCTAAGTCCCCACGCTCTGTCTGCTCGCTAAGTCCCCTCGCTAAGTCACCGCGCTAAGTCCTCGCGAAAAGCCTCCTCGCTATGTCCCCTCGCTAGTGCCCTCGCTAAGACCAAACGCTAAGTCCCCTCGCTAAGTCCCCTCGCTATGTCCCCTCCCTAAGTCCCCTCCCTAAGTACCCTCCCTAAGTACCCTCCCTAAGTCCCCTTGCTAATTCCCCTTGCTAATTCCCATCCCTATGTCCGCTCGTTAAGTCCCCTCGCTATGTCTCCTTACTAAGTTCCCTCACTAAGTCCCCTTGCTAAGTCACCGCGCTAAGTCCTCGCGCAAAATGCTCGCGCAAAGTCCCCTCGCTAAGTCCCCTCGCTAGTGCCCTCGCTAAGACCCCACGCTAAGTACCCTCGCTAAGTCCCCTCGCTAAGTCCCTTCGCTATGTCCCCTCCCTAACTCCCCTCCCTAAGTACCCTCCCTAAGTCCCCTTGCTAATTCCCCTTGCTAATTCCCATCCCTATGTCAGCTCGTTAAGTCCCCTCGCTATGTCTCCTTGCTAAGTCCCCTCACTAAGTCCCCTCGCTAAGTCACCGCGCTAAGTCCTCGCGCAAAATCCTCGCGCAAAGTCCCCTCGCTAAGTCCCCTCGCTAGTCCCCACGCTAAGACCCGTCGCTAAGTCGACTCCCTAACTGCCCTCGCTGTCCCCTGGATAAGTCCCCTCGCTATGTCCCCTCGCTAAGTCCCCTCGCTAATTCCCCTTGGTAATTCCCCTCGCTATGTCCCCTCTCTAAGTCCCCTCGGTAAGTCCCCTCGCTATGTGTCCTCGCTAAGCCTCCTCACTAAGTCCAATCGCTAAGTCCCCTCGCTAAGTCCACTCGCTAATTCCCGTCGCTAAGTCCCCTCGCTATGCCCCTTGCTAGGTCCCCGCGCTAAGTCGACTAAATAAGTCGACTCGCTAAGTCCCCTCGCTAAGTCCCCTCGCTATGTCCCCGCGCTAAGTTCCCTCGCTATGTCCCCGCGTTATGTCTCCTCGCTAAGTCCCCTCGCTATGTCCCCTCGCTAAGTCCCCTCGCTAAGTCCCATCGCTTAGTACCATCGCTAAGTCCCCTCACTATCCCCACGCTGTGTCCCCTTGCTAGGTCCCCTCGCTAAGTCCCCGCGCTATGTCTCCTCGCTATGTCCCCTCGCTATGTCTCCTTGCTAAGTCCCCTCGCTATGTCCCCTCGCTAAGTCCCCTCGCTAATTCTCCCCTCCCTAAGTCTCCTCGCTAAGCCCCCTCACTAAGTCCAATCGCTAAGTCCCATCGCAAAGTCCACTCGCAAAGTCCCCTCGCAAAGTCTCATCGCTAAGTCTCCTCGCTATGTCCCCGCGCAAAGTACCCTAGCTAAGTCCCCTCGCTAATTCCTCGCTATCTCTTCTCGCTAAGTCCCCTCGCTTTGAACCCTCGCTAAGTCCCCTCTCTAAGACCCTTCGGTAATACCCCTCGCTAAGTCCCCGCGCTAAGCCCCCCGCTAAGTCCCCTCGTTAGTCCCCTCTCTAAGTCCCCTCGCCAAGCCCCTCCCCAAGTCTCCTCGCAAAGTTCCCTTGCAAAGTCCCCTCGCAAAGTTCCCTCGCTAAGTCCCCTCGCTAAGTCCCCTCGCTAAGTCCCCTCGCTAAGTCCCCTCGCTAAGTCCTCTCGCTATGTCCCCGCGCAAAGTACCCTCAATAAGTACCCTAGCTAATTCCCTTCGCTATCTCCTCTCGCTAAGACAATCGCTTAGAACCCTCGCAAAGTCCCCTCGCTATGTCCCTTCGCTAAGTCCCCTCCTAAGTCCCCGCGCTAAGTCCCATCGCTAAGTCCCCTCGCTAGGTCCCCCCGCTAGGTCCCCCCGCTAAGTCCCCTCGTTAGTCCCCTCGCTAAGTCCGCTCGCAAAGTCTCCTCGCTAAGTCTCCTCGCTAAGTCCCTTCGCTAAGTGCCCTCGCTAAGTCCCCGCGTAGAGTCCCCTCGCTAAGTCCCCGTGCTATGTCCCCGCGAAAAGTACCCTCGCTAAGAACCCTAGCTAAGGCCCCTCGCTATGTCCCCTCGCTAAGTCCCCACGCTAAGTCCCCTCGCTAAGTCCCATCGCTAAGTCCCCTCGCTAAGTCCCCGCGCTAACTCCTCCCGCTAAGTCGCCTCGTTAGTCCCCTCGCTAAGTCCCCTCGCTAAGTCCCTTTGTTATGTCTCCTACCTATGTCCCCACACTATGTCTGCTCGCTAAGTCCCCTCGCTAATGCACCGCGCTAAGTCCTCGGGAAAAGCCTCCTCGCTAAGTCCCCTCCCTATGTCCCCTCCCTGTGTCCCCTCGCTAAGGCCCCTCGCTAATTCCAATTGCTAATTCCCCTCCCTATGTCCTCTCGCTAAGTCCCCTCGCTAAGTCCACTCGCTATGTCTCCTTGCTAAGTCCCCTCACTAAGTCCCCTCACTAAGTCCCCTCACTAAGTCCCCTCGCTAAGTCACCGCGCTAAGTCACCGCGCTAAGTCCTCGCGCAAAATCCTCGGGCAAAGTCCCCTCGCTAAGTCCCCTCGCTAAGTCCCATCGCTAAGTCCCCTCGCTAATTCGACTCGCTAAGTGCCCTCGCTGTCCCCTGGATAAGTCCCCTCGCTATGTCCCCTCCCTATGTCCCCTCGCCGAGTCCCCTCGATAATTCCCCTTGCTAATTCCCCTCGCTATGTCCCCTCGCTAAGTCCCTTCGCTAAGTCCCCTCGCTAAATCTCCTCGCTAAGCCCCCTGACTAAGTCCCGTCGCTAAGTCCCCTCGCTAAGTCCCCTCGCTCAGTCCACTCGCTAATTCCCGTCGCTACGTATCCTCGCTATGTCCCCTCGCTAAGTCCCTGCGCTAAGTCGACTAAGTAAGTCAAATCGCTAAGTCCCCTCGCTATTTCCTCTCGCTAAGTCCCCTCGGTATGTCCCCACGCTAAGTACCCTCGCTAAGTACCCTCGCATAGTCCCTTCGAAAGTCCTCTCGCTAAGTGCCCTTGCTAAGTCCCCGCTCCAGATCCCCTCGCTAAGCCCCTCGCTAAGTCCCATCGCTAAGTCCCCTCGCCAAGTTCCCTCGTTATGTCTCCTCGCTAAGTCCCCAAGCTATGACTGCTCGCTAAGTCACCGCGCTAGTCCCATCGCTAAGTCCCGTCGCTAAGTCGACTCGCTAAGTGCCCTCGCTGTCCCCTGGATAAGTCGCCTCGCTATGTCCCCTCCCTATGTCCCCTCGCTGAGTCCCCCCGATAATTCCCCTTGCTAATTCCCCTCGCTATGTCCTCTCGCTAAGTCCCCTCGCTTAGAACCCTCGCTAAGTCCCCTCGCTATGTGCCTTCGCTAAGTCCCCGCGCTAGGTCCCCCCGCTAAGTCCGCTCGTTAGTTCCCTCGCTTAGCCCCTCGCTAGTCCCATCGCTAAGTCCCGTCGCTAAGTCGACTCGCTAAGTGCCCTCGCTGTCCCCTGGATAAGTCGCCTCGCTATGTCCCCTCCCTATGTCCCCTCGCTGAGTCCCCTCGATAATTCCCCTTGCTAATTCCCCTCGCTATGACCCCTCGCTAAGTCCACTCGCTAATTCCCGTCGCTAAGTCCCCTCGCTATGTCCCCTCGCTAAGTCCCCGCGCTAAGTCGACTAAGTAAGTCGAATCGCTAAGTCCCCTCGCTACTTCCTCTCGCAAAGTCCCCTCGGTATGTCCCCGCGCTAAGTACCCTCGCTAAGTACCCTCGCAGAGTCCCTTCGAAAGTCCTCTCCTTAAGTGCCCTTGCTAAGTCCCCGCTCTAGATCCCCTCGCTAAGCCCCTCGCTAAGTCCCCTCGCTAAGTCCCATCGCTAAGTCCCCTCGCTAAGTCCACTCGCTAATTCCGGTCGCTAAGTCCCCTCGCTATGTCCCCTCGCTAAGTCCCCGCGCTAAGTCGATTAGGTAAGCCGAGTCGCTAAGTCCCCTCGCTATTTCCTCTAGCTAAGTCCGCTCGGTAAGTCCCCTCGCTATGTCCCCGCGCTAAGTACCCTCGCTAAGTCCCCTCGCTAAGTCCTCTCGCAGAGTCCCCTCCAAAGTCCTCTCGCTAACTCTCCTTGCTAAGTCCCCGCTCTAGGTCACCTCGCTAAGTCCGCTCGCTAAGTCCCCTCGCTAAGTCCCCTCGCATAGTCCCCTCGCAAAGTCCACTCGCAGAGGCCCCTCGCAAAGTCTCCTCGCTAAGTCACCGCGCTAAGTCCCCTCGCTAACTCCCTTCGCTATGTCTCCTCGCTATGTGCCCGCGCAAAGTACCCTCGCTAAGTACCCTAGCTAAGTCCCCTCGCTAATCCCCCTCGCTATCTATTCTCGCTAAGTCCCTTCGCTTTGAACCCTCGCTAAGTCCCCTCGCTAAGTCCCTTCGGTTACACCCCTCGCTAAGTCCCCTCGCTAAGTCACGCGCTAAGTCCTCGCGCAAAATCCTCGCGCAAAGTCCCCTCGCTAAGCCCCTCGCTAGTCCCCTCGCTAAGTCGACTCGCTAAGAACCGTCGCTGTCCCCTGGATAAGTCCACTCGCTATGTCCCCTCCCTGTATCCCCTCGCTAAGTCCCCTCGCTAAGTCCCCTCGCTATGTCTCCTCGCTAAGCCCCCTCACTAAGTCCAATCGCTAAGTCCCCTCGCTAAGGCCACTCGCTAATTCCCGTCGCTATGTCCCCTCGCTAAGTCCCCTTGCTATGTCCCCGCGCTAAGTATCCTCACTAAGTACCCTCGCAGAGTCCCCACGAAAGTCCTCTCGCTAAGTCCCCTTGCTAAGTCCCCTCGCTAAGTCCCCTCGCTAAATTCCCTCGCTAAGTCCCCTCGCTAAGTCCCCGCGCTATGTCCCATCGCTAAGTCCCCTCGCTAAGTCCACTCATAATGTCTCCTTGCTAAGTCCCCACGCTATGTCTGCTCGCTAAGTCCCCTCGCTATGTCCCTTGATAAGTCCCCTTGCTTAGTCTCCCTTCTAAGCCCCTCGTTAATTCCCCGCAATAAGTCCTCGCGCTAAGTCCCCCCGCTAAGTACCCTCGCTACGTCCCCTCACTGTCCCCTCGTTATGTCCCCTCCTAAAGTCCCCTCGCTAAGTCCCCTCGCTAAGTCCCCTCGCTATGTCTCCTCGATAAGTCCCCTCGCTATGTCTCCTTGCTAAGTCCCCTCACTAAGTCCCATCGCTAAGTCCCCTCGCTATGTCCCCGCGCAGAGTACCCTCGCTAAGTACTCTAGCTAAGTCCCCTCGCTAATTCTCCCCGCTATCTCCTCTCGCTAAGTCCCCTCGCTTAGAACCTTCGCTAAGTCCCCTCATTATGTCCCATCGCTAAGTCCCCTCGCTAAGTCCCATCGCTTAGTACCCTCGCTAAGTCCCCTCGCTAAGTCCCCTCGCCAAGCCCCTCCCCAAGTCTTTTCGCGAAATCCCCTCGCAAAGTCCACTCGCAAAGTCCACTCGCAAAGTCCACTCGCAAAGTCCACTCGCAAAGTCCCCCCACAAAGTCCCCTCGCTAAGTCCCCTCGCAAAGTCTCGTCGCAAAATTCCCTCGCAAAGTGCGCTCGCTAAGTGCCTTCTCTAAGTCCCCTAGCTAAGTCCCCTTGTAGAGTCCCCTCGCCAAGTCCCCCCGCTAAGTCCCCTCGCTATGTCCCCGCGCAAACTATCCTCGCTAAGTACCCTAGCTAATTCCCCTCGCTATCTCCTCTCGCTAAGTCCCCTCGCTTAGAACCCTCGCTAAGTCCCCTCGCTATGTGCCTTCGCTAAGTCCACGCGCTAGGTCCCCCCGCTAAGTCCGCTCGCTAGTCCCCTCGCTATGTCCCCTCGAAAGTCCCCTCGCTAAGTCACCTCGACATGTCCCCTCGTAAGTCCGCTCGCTAAGTCCCTCGCTAAGTCCCCTCGCTAAGTCCCCTCGCTAAGTCCCCTCGCTAAGTCCCCTCGCTAAGTCCCCTCGCTATGGCCCTTGTTAAGTCCGCTCGTTAAGTCACCGCAATAACTCCTCGCGCTTAGTCCCCTCGCTAAGTCCCCACGCTAAGCCGACTCATTGGTCCCAACGCTAAGACCACTCGCTAAGTCCCTTCGCTATATCTCCTCGCTGATTCCGCTCGCTAAGTCCGCACACTAAGTCCCCTTGTTCAGTCACCTAGCTATGTCCCCTCGCTAAGTCCACTCGTTAAGCCGACTCGCTAAGCACCCTCGCTAAGTCCTATCGCTATGACCTCGCGCTAAGTACCCTCGCTATGTCCCCTCGCTGTCCCCTCGCTAACTCCCCGCGCTAAGTCGACTAGGTAAGTCGACTCGCTAAGTCCCCTCCCTAAGTCCCCTCGCTATTTCCTCTCGCTAAGTCCGCTCGCTAAGTCCCCTCGGTAAGTCCCCTCGCTATGTCCCCCGCGCAGACCCCCCTAGCTATGTCCTCTCGCTAAGTCCCCTCGCTATGTCCCCGCTCTAGGTTCCCACGCTAAGTCCCCTCGAAGGTCCCCTCGCTAGGTCACCTCGACATGTACCCTCGTAAGTCCGCTCGCTAAGTCCCCTCGCTAAGTCCCCTCGCTAAGTACCCTCGCAGAGTCCCCACGAAAGTCCCCTCGCTAAGTCCCCTCGCTATGTCCCCTCGCTAAGTCCCCTCGCTATGTCTGCTCGCTAAGTCACCGCGCTAAGTCCTCGCGAAAAGCCTCCTCTCTAAGTCCCCTCGCTAAGTCGACTCGCTAAGTCCCCCCGCTAAGTATCCTCGCTAAGTCCCCTCACTGTCCCCTCGCTATGTCCCCTCCTAAAGTCCCCTCGCAAAGTCCCCTCGCTAAGTCCCCTCGCAAAGTCTCCTCGCAAAGTTCCCTTGCAAAGTCCCCTCACTAAGTGCCTTCGCTAAATGCCCTCGCTAAGTCCCCGCGTAGAGTCCCCTCGCTAAGTCCCCTCGCTAAGTCCCCTCGCTATGTCTCCGCGCAAAGTACCCTCGCTAAGTACCCTAGCTAATTCCCTTCGCTATCTCCTCTCGCTAAGTCCCCTCGCTTAGAACCTTCACTAAGTCCCCTCGCTATGTGCCTTCGCTAAGTCCCCGCGCTAGGTCCCCCCGCTAAGTCCGCTCGTTAGTCCCCTCGCTAAGTCCCCTCGCTATGTACCTGCGCTAAGTACCCTCGCTAAGTACCCTAGTTAAGTCCCCTCACTAACTCCCCTCGCTATCTCCTCTCGCTAAGTCCCCTCGCTAAGAACCCTCGCTAAGAACCCGCGCTAAGTCCGCTCGCTATTTCCCTCGCAAAGTCCCCTCGCTAAGTCCCCTCGCTAAGTCTCCTCGCTAAGTCCCATCTCTAAGTCCATTCGCTAAGTCCCCAAGCTAACTCCCCCGCTAAGTCCCCTCGTTAGTCCCCTCGCTAAGTCCCCTAGCTAAGTCCCTTCGTTATGTCTCCTCGCTAAGTCCCCACGCTATGTCTGCTCGCTAAGTCCCCTCGCTAAGTCACCGCGCTAAGTCCTCGCAAAAAGCCTCCTCGCTAAGTCCCCTCGCTAGTCCCCTCGCTAAGTCCCCTCACTATAACCCCTCGCTATGGCCCTTCTTAAGTCCCCGCAATAAGTCCTCGCGCTAAGCCCCCTAGTTAAGATGACTAATTAGTCCCCACGCTAAGACCCGTCGCTAAAGCCCTTCGCTATATCTCCTCGCTGAAACCGCTCGCTAAGCCCCTTCGCTAAGTCCCCACACTAAGTCCCCTTGTTAAGTCACCTAGCTATGTCCCCTCGCTAAGTCTACTCGTTAAGCCGACACGGTAAGTACCCTCGCTAAGTCCTATCGCTATGACCCCGCGCTAAGTAACCTGACGAAGTACCCTCGCTAAGTCCCCTCGCTAAGTCCATTCGCAATATGCACTCGCTAAGTCCCCTCGCAAAGTCTCCTCGCAAAGTTCCCTCGCTAAGTCCCCTCACTAAGCCCCCGCGCTAAGTCGACTAGGTAAGTCGACTCGCTTAGTCCCATCGCTAAGTCCCCTCGCTAAGTCCTCGCGCTATGTCCCCTCGCTAAATCCCCTCGCTAAGTCCCTGCGCTAAGCCGACTCGCTAAGTCACCTCGCTAGGTCCCCGCGCTAGGTCTCCTAGCTAAGTCCCCTCGCTAAGTCCCCTCGCTAAGTCCCCTCGCTAAGTCCCGTCGCTATGTCCCTTGATAAGTCCCCTTGCTTAGTCTCCCTTCTAAGCCCCTCGTTAATTCCCCGCAATAAGTCCTCGCGCTAAGTCCCTTCGCTAAGTCCCTTCGCTAAGTCCCTTCGCTAAGTCCCTTCGCTAAGTCCCTTCGCTAAGCCGACTCATTAGTCCCCACGCTAAGACCCCTCGCAAAGTCCCTTCGCTATATCTCCTCGCTGAGTCCGCTCGCTAAGCCCCTTCGCTAAGTCCCCACACTAAGTCCCCTTGTTAAGTCACCTAGCTATGTCCCCTCGCTAAGTCCACTCGTTAAGCCGACACGCTAAGTACACTCGCTAGGTCCTATCGCTATGACCCCGCGCGAAGAACCCTCACGAAGTACCCTCACTAAGTCAATTCGCCAAGTCCACTCGCTAAGTCCCCTCGCAAAGTTCCTTCGCAGAGTCCCCTCGCTAAGGCCCCGCGCTAAGTCGACTAGGTAAGTCGACTCGCTTAGTCCCCTCGCTAAGTCCCCTCGCTATTTCCTGTCGCTAAGTCCGCTCGCTAAGTCCCCTCGCTAACTTCCCTCGCTATGTCCCCACGCTAAGTACCCTCGCTATGTACTCTCGCTAAGTCCCCGTTCTAAGTCCCCTCGAAAGTCCCCTCGCTAAGTCCCCTCGTAATGTCCCCTCGCCATGTCCCGTCGTAAGTCCCCTCGCTAAGTCCCCTCGCTAAGTCCCCTCGCTAAGTCCCCTCGCTAAGTCCCCTCGCTAAATCCTCTCGCTATGGCTCTTGATAAGTCCTCTTGCTTAGAGTCTCCTCTAAGTCCCCTCGTTAATTCCCCGCAAGAAGTCCTCGCGCTAAGTCCCTTCGCTAAGTCCCTTCGCTAGGCCGACTCATTAGTCCCCACGCTAAGACCCCTCGCTAAGTCCCCACACTAAGTCCCCTTGTTAAGTCCCTTAGCTATGTCCCCTCGCTAAGTGCACTCGTTAAGCCGACTCGCTAAGTACCCTCGCTAAGTCCTATCGCTATAACCCCGCGCTAAGTACCCTCGCTAAGTACCCTCGCTAAGTCCCCGCGCTAAGTCCCCTCGCTAAGCCGACTCATTAGTCCCTTCGCTAAGTTCCCACTCTAAGCCGACTCATTAGTGCCCTCGCTAAGTCCCCGCGCTTAGACCTCGCGCTATGTCCCCTAGCAAAGTCCCCTCGCTAAGTCGACTCGCTAAGTCCCCGTGCTAAGTCCACTCGCTATGTCCCCTCGCTAAGTCCCCTCGCTATGTTCCATTGCTAAGCCGACTCATTAGTCCCCTTGTTAAGTCCCCTCGCTAAATCCCATCGCTATGTCTCCTCGCTGAGTCCCCTCGCTAAGTCCACCCGCCATGTCCCCTCGCTAAGTCTCGTCGCTAAGTCCACTCGCTAAGTCCCCTCGCCATGTCTCCTCGCTAAGTTCCCTAGCTAAGTCCCCTAGCTAAGTCCCCTCGCTAATTCCCCTCGCCAAGTCCCCTCGCTAAGTCCCCTCGCTAAGTCCCCTCGCTAAGTCCCCTCGCGTAGTCCCCTCCCGAAGTCCTCTCGTTAAGTCCCCTCGCTAAGTCCACTCGCTATGTCCCCTCGCTATGTCCCCTCGCTAAGCCCCTCGCTATGTCCCCTCGCTAAGTCCCCACGCTATGAACCCGCACTAGGTACTCTCGCTAAGTCCCCACGCTATATCTCGTAGCTAGGTCCCCTCGCTATGTCTTCTCGCTAAGTCCCCTCGGTAAGTCGACTCGCTAAGTCCCCTCGCTAAGCCGAGTCATTAATCCCCACGCTTAGACCCCTCGCTAAGTTCCTTCGCTATATCTCCTCGCTGAGTCCGCTCGCTAACTCCCTTCGCTAACTCCCCACACTAAGTCCCCTTGGTAAGTCTCCTAGCTATATCCCCTCGCTAAGTCCCATCGTTAAGCCGACTCCCTAAGTCCCCTCGCTATGTCCTATCGCTATGACCCCGCGCTAAGTACCCTCACTAAGTACCCTCGCTAAGTCACCACGCTAAGTCCCCTCGCTAAGCCGACTCATTAGTCCCTTCGCTAAGTCCCCTCGCTAAGCCGACTCATTAGTCCCCTCGCCAAGTCCCCGCGCTAGGTACTCGCGCTATGTCCCCTAGCAAAGTCCCCTCGCTAAGTCGACTCGCTAAGTCCCCGCGCTAAGTCCCCTCGCTATGTTTCCTTGCTAAGTCCCCTCGTTAAGTTCCCTCGTTAAGCCGACTCATTATTCCCCTCGCTAAGTCCCCGCGCTAAGTCCTCGCGGTGTGTCCCCTCGCTAAGCCCCTCGCTAAGTCCCCGCGCTAAGTACTCGCGCTATGTCCCCTAGCAAAGTCCCCTCGCTAAGTCAACTCGCTAAGTCCCCGCGCTATGTCCCCTCACTAAGTTCCCTCGCTAAGCCGACTCATTAGTCCCCTCGCTAATTCCCCGCGGTAAGTCCTCACGCTATGTCCCCTCGCTCAGTCCCATCGCTAGGTCCCCTGGCTAATGCGCCTCGCCATGTCCCCTCTCTAAGTCCCCTTGCTAAGTCTCCTTGCTAAATCCCCTCGCTAAGTCTCCTCGCTAAGCCCCCTCGATAAGTCCCCTTGCTAAGTCCCCTCGCCATGTCCCCTCGCTAAGTCCCCTCGCTAATTCCCCTCGCTAAGTCCCCCTCGCTAAGTCCCCCTCGCTAAGTCCCCTCGCTAGGTACCCGCGCTAAGTCCCCTCGCTAAGTCCCATTGCTAAGTTCCGTTGCCAAGTCCCATCGCTAAGTCCCCTCGCTAAATCCCCTCGCTAAGTCCCCTCGCTATGTCCCCTCGCTAAGTTCTCTCGTTATGTGCCCTCACTTAGTCCCCTCGCTAAGTCCCCTCGCTAAGTCGACTCGCCAAGTCCCCTCGCTAAGCCGACTCATTGGTCCCCACGCTAACACCCCTCGCTAAGTCCCTTCGCTATATCTCTTCGCTGAGTCCGCTCGCTAAGCCCTTCGCTAAGTCCCCACACTAAGGCCCCTTGCTATGTCCCCTAGCTATGTCCCCTCGCCAAGTCCCCTCCTTAAGCCGACTCGCTAAGTCCCCTCGCTAAGTCCTATCGCTATGACCAAGCGCTAAGTACCCTCGCTAAGTACCCTTGCTAAGTCCCCGTGCTAAGTCCCCTCACTAAGGCGACTCATTAGTCCCTTCGCTAAGTCCCCTCGCTAAGCCGACTCATTAGTCCCCTCGCCAAGTCCCCGCGCTAAGTCCTCGCGCTATGTCCCCTAGCAAAGTCCCCTCGCTAAGTCGACTCGCTAAGTCCCCGCGCTAAGTCCCCTCGCTATGTCCCCTCGCTAAGTTCCCTTGCTAAGCCGACGCATTAGTCCCCTCGCTAAGTCCCCTCACTAAGTCCCCGCGCTAAGTCCTCGCGCTATGTCGCCTCACTAAGTCCCCTCGCTAAGTCCCTGCGCTAAGCCGACTCGCTAAGTCACCTCCCTATGTCCCCTCGCTAAGTTCTCTCGTTATGAGCCCTCGCTAAGTCCCCTCGCTAAGTCGACTCGCCAAGTCCCCTCGCTAAGCCGACTCATTAGTCCCCTCGCCAAGTCCCCGCGCTAAGTCCTCTCGCTATGTCCCCTAGCAAAGTCCACTCGCTAAGTCGACTCGCTAAGTCCCCGCGCTAAGTCCCCTCGCTATGTCCCCCGCTAAGTCCCCTCGCTAAGTTCCCTCGCTAAGCCGACGCATTAGTCCCCTCGCTAAGTCCCCTCACTAAGTCCCCGCGCTAAGTCCTCGCGCTATGTCCCCTCGCTAAATCCCCTCGCTAAGTCCCTGCGCTAAGCCGACTCGCTAAGTCACCTCGCTAGGTCCCCGCGCTAGGTCTCCTAGCTAAGTCCCCTCGCTAGGTCCCCTGGCTAATGCCCCTCACCATGCCCTCTCGCTAAGTCCCCTCTCTAAGTCCCCTCTCTAAGTCCCCTCGCTAAGTCCCCTCACTAAGTCCACTCGCTAAGTCCCTTCGCTAAGCTCCCTCGCTAGGTTCCCTCGCTGTCACCTCGCAAAGTCACCCTGCCAAGTCACCTCGCTAAGTCTCCCCGCTATGACCCCGCGCTAAGTTACCTCGCTAAGTACCCTCGCTAAGTCCCCTGGCTAAGTCCCCTCGCTAAGCAAATTCATTAGTCCCTTCGCTAGGTCCCCTTTGCTAAGCCGACTCATTAGTCCCCTCGCTCAGTCCCCGCGCTAAGTCCACTCGCTATGTCCCATCGCTAAGTCCCCTAGCTAAGAGACCTCGCCAATGCCCTTGCAAAGTCCCCTCCGAAAGTTAGCTCGCTAAGTCACCTCGCTAAGTCCCCTCTCGAAGTTCCCTCGCTAAGTCTCCTCGCTAAGTCCCCTCGCTAAGTCCCCTCGCTAAGTCCCCTCACTAAGCTGACTCATTAGTCCCAACGCTAAGACCGCTCGCTAAGTCCCTTCACTATGTCTCCTCGCTGAGTCCCTTCGCTAAGTCCCCACACTAAGTCCCCTTGCTAAGTCCTCTAGCTATGTCCCCTCGTTAAGCCGACTCGCTAAGTCCCCTCGCTATGACCCCGTGCAAAGTACCCTCGCTAAGTACCCTCACTAAGTCCTCGCGCTATGTCCCCTAGCAAAGTCCACTCGCTAAGTCGACTCGCTAAGTCCCCGCGCTAAGTCCCCTCGCTATGTCCCCCCGCTAAGTCCCCTCGCTAAGTTCCCTCGCTAAGCCGACGCATTAGTCCCCTCGCTAAGTCCCCTCACTAAGTCCCCGCGCTAAGTCCTCGTCTATATCCCCTCGCTAAATCCCCTCGCTAAGTCCCTGCGCTAAGCCGACTCGCTAAGTCCCCTTGCTAGGTCCCCTCCGAAAATTATCACGCTAAGTCCCCTCGCGTGGTCTCCTCGCTAAGTCCCCTTACTAAGTGCTCTCGCTGAGTCCCATTGTTTAGTCTTCTCGCTAATTCCACTCGCAAAGTCCCTTCGCGTAGTCGCCTCGCTAAGTTCCCTCGCTAAGTCCCCTAGCTAAGTCTCCTCGCTAAGTCCCCTCACTATGTCCCCTCGCTAAGTGCCCTTGCTAAGTTTCCTCCTGAACGCTCATAGCGAAGCCCCCTGGGGATGGTTCCTAGTGATGGCCTCTGGTGTAAGCCCCTCACGATGGTCCCTCGCAAAGGCCCCTCGGGAATGTCTCGGAAATGCCCCACGGGAAGACCTCTTGCGAAGGCCCCTCCCGAGGACGCCTCGGAAAGTAGCCTCGCGAAGGTCCCTCGCTATGGCCCCTCGCCAAGACCTCTCTGGAAGGCCGCTGGTGGGGCTCCTGTGGAATGACCCTCTAGTGTTCGCCTTGCGTAGGCCCCTCAAGAAGGCCCTTCGTGTATGCCCCTCGAGAAAGGCCCTCGTGAAGGCCCCTCGAGAGGGCCCCTTAGCAAGCCCCTACGGAAGGCCCCTTGAGAGCGTCCTTGGTTAAGGGCCCTAGGGAAGGCCCCTCGTAAAGGCCCCTCGAGAAGGGCCCTCGGATAGGCCCCTGCGGGAAAGGCCCTTCTGAAGGTCCGTAGCGAGGGCCCCTCGAGAGGCCCCTTCGGGAGGGCCCCTCGTGAATGCCTGTTGCGAAGGCCCCTCGCGAAGTCCTTTACGAAGTCCTTAGCGATGTCCTTCTAGAAGTCACGCCCTTATGTCTACCTTACTCCCACTCTCTCGCCCTCTCACTCGTGCTCGAGCAATCTCACTTGCTCTCGACCACTCTCGTTTGTCCTCGACTCCTCTCTCTTCTCCTCGAACTCACCCCTCGAATCCTCTCGCTTTCCCTTGAACTCTCACTTTCCTCTCGAACCCTCACTTTCCCTCGAACCCTCTCACTTTCCCTCGAACCCTCTCACTTTCCCTCGAACCCTCTCGCTTTCCCTCGAACCCTCTCCCTAGCTCTCGAACCCTCTCACTTTCCCTCGAACACTCTCGCTTGCTCTCGAACCCTCTCACTTTCTCTCGAACCCTCTCGCTTGCTCTCGAACCCTCTCACTTTCCCTCGAACACTCTCGCTTGCTCTCGAACCCTCTCACTTTCCCTCGAACACTCTCGCTTGCTCTCGAACCCTCTCGCTTTCCCACGAACCCACTCGCTTGCTCTCGAACCCTCTCACTTTCCCTCGAACACTTTCGCTTGCTCTCGAACCCTCTCACTTTCCCTCGAACCCTCTCGCTTTCCCTCGAACCCTCTCCCTTGCTCTCGAACCCTCTCGCTTGCTCTCCAACCCTCTCGCTTTCCCTCGAACCCTCTCGCTTGCTCTCGAACCCTCTCACTTTCCCTCGAACCCTCTCCTCAACCAGTCATCCTCACACCTTCTCCCGAGTTACCTCTTCCACTCTATCTATCTTCCTACCTCTCCTCATCCCTCTCTCGCCCCATCTTTCTTTCCATCTTTCTACATCTCACCCCTCTCACATCATTTTCCCCGCCTATCACATATATCCCCCCCCCCCGTCTCTCCCCCCCATATCTCCTTCCTTCTTTATGTATCTCTCCATCTCTTACTATGTTTCTATATATCTGTCTACATCTCTATACCTATCTCTGTCACTCTCACTCACCCTTGGAATCTGAAAGCTGTATTTGTATGCATATGTATTGAAATTTAACAGGTAATGGTACATTTTTCTATTTCTAGCCTAAATACACATTCTACTTGGTTCACAAATGCAATAGTGTGCGATGATATCTTGTGAGTTAGAGAGATCTTTTTCACTCGAGAAAACCTTCTTAAGTGACAAAGCAAGAAGTTTCACTGCAGAGAACTTCAGGATGACATTTCTCGTCTATTACAACAGCGGTATTGCACAACAGAGTGAGTCACTGTAACATATATATCATTCTTTCTTAAAATTTAAACAGTGCAATAGAAATAATAAAAATCGTATGTGTTACACTCACATGACTTTCTCTACTCTTGTACTATCCATTCTTACAAACTCTTATTCCTATATCTTCTTCGTGTTATTTGAGATAAACATTTGTACAAATTATCTTATTGCTTATTTCCTTGTAGGTGCAAGGGGAATATTGGAATACAGTAAACTTTGTGTGATAGTCAAATATTTTAAAGCTTTGAGATTCCGTTCTCATTGCACACTTAACATATAAAAAAATGAACAACGATATTTCATTTGACGAAAGTTCTAAGTTTTCCGAAACTCACACACATAACAAGGAATATCTCCGAAATGGTTCACCCTACAAGAAAATTTATTCAGACATAAATTGTGTATTTTAGCAAGATCTACATTTTTTGTACAGTAAGATTTTGTCTATCTCTAACGGTTTACCAGTTATGCAAAAGTCGTCCGGAGTAAATACGACTACAGGGGCTATAACCAGAAAATTCAAAATATACATTTCATTTATCATCAAAATATCTCAAACATATGACATTTTAATCAAAATCGTTAGACTCATTTTCAAGAAAATCAAAATTTTCGAAACATTTTCCATGTAAAGGGTAGTTTAGGGTGGGGCTATTTTCTTCAAAATCTTCGTGTTGCATCCCTGAAAGACATTAAACTTAAATACCAACTTCGGTTTTTAACCGACTTTTCGCTTTTGATTTATGCTGTCCACAGACACAGACTGACAGATACACACGTACACACGCGAGCGGACCTTTTTCTAAAAATTTTCTTTTTGGATTCTCAAAACATTTCCGGTGAAATCTCGACATCGAATTTTTGGGTGGAATACAATACTTCCCCTACTTACCAGTAGAGAAAGTAAAGAACTAATAAATAATTTATTGTTAATAAGTCATAAATTAAATAAGTAAAAGTAATAATTAACTAATACTTTAAACAATAAATAAATGATAAAGTAATGAAAGTAGTTATCAAGCATCGTACCATTCTTATTTTGCATATTGTTTATGCATGTTCTAGGGTTTGTAATGCATATTTTGGCATGTTTTTGCGTACAAATCCGGGCTCTGATTATGACTTTTAGATTTAATAAAGCTACGCCTTGTAATATTTGTGTCATTCAATAACACTACCAATAAAGTTGAAACCTTTATTTTCTATACTACGTATATTAGAGGAAGTGTTATATTTCACAAAAAAATTTGAGGTCGAGATTTCACCGGAAATACATGTTTTGAAGACCCGCGCGCGCGTTTGCGTGTGTATCTGTCAGGCTGGACAGCATGTCAAACGAAAAGTTAATCAGAAACAAAACTTGATATTTTGATTTAATGCCTTTCAAGGATTCGGCACAAGATTTTGAAGAAAATTCGCCTAACTTGAAGAACCCTTTACATGGAAGATTTTTGTGAAGTTTTGATTTTCTTGAAAATGGCTCTAACTATTTTGATTAAAATGCCATATGTTTTAGTCATTTTTATGGCAAATGAAATGTATATCTCGAATTTTCTGGCTATAGCCCATGTAGTCGTATTTACTCTGGATGGCTTTTGCGTAACTGATAGGCCGTAAGTGATAGACCAAATCTTATTATAAAAAAAATGTGGATCATGCTAAGAGACACAATTTATGTTTGAATAAATTTTTTTTGTAGAGTGAACTATTTTGGAGATATTTCTCATTACTTGTATCAGTTTCGGAAACCTTGCCAAATGCAACACAGTTTTCATTTTTTTTGTATGTTAACCATGCAAAGACAGCGGAACTTGAAATCTGTATTCTGTATTCTGTATTCTCATATTCCCCTTTCACCTACAAGGAAATAAGCAATAAGATAATTTGTACAAATGTTTATCTCAACTAACACGATTAAGATATAGGAATAAGAGTTTGTAAGAATGGTTAGTACAAGAGTAGAGAAAGTCGTGTGAGTGCAACACATCACATTTTTGCTATAAGTGTGCTGAAAGCTTTGATTAATATGTATGCTTTCGAGGGTACTAGCACGAAAATGATCATTAAAATGCATGTTTAGTTCTAGAACGCTTGATTATTTCACGTTTTCTGGATTTCCCTCAAAAGCTGTTCTTCTCCGAGGAAGGTCAGAAATGCTTGTTTGTGGTCTGTTGTCGGTGATTCTCTGGTTACTGCTCAGCTGTAACGGGTAACATTGATTCACTTTACTCTTGTTGGTACCATTATTTCATTTCCGAAGTTTATTGCAGGAAGCGTTCCACGTTAACAGCCTAACAGTTCTCTGGGCAAAAGTCCAAGTAAGAATATAAGAAGTGTATCTTAAAACATGTTGCATTCCAGCACTGAGGAAGCTTTTTCACTACTTCTTTATACATTTTTTCGTTGTTATTACGAAGTAACTAGCTGTATACTTGAAAAAAGGTATAGTTGATCTTCAAAAAACTCCGATGGTGGTGCAACAAGTGGTTTATTTCTTTTGAATTATAGTGTAGTTGTAACAAAATTCGCTTCTCTTAACAATTTCGTACTTCTGAAGACACATCTTGTATTTCTATTTCCCACTCACGGTAAACTTATATGTACCAAATTCTTCTACTAACGTTTTCAATGTGACAACACGTGACATAATGAACTTTGTATGGCACAGAACAGAACGTACACACAGAGCGCACATCCACCAAGCCGGCTCCAAATGTTTTCCTATTCACATACCTGTAGCTGCGGGGGGAAGCCTGGATGGCTTATCCATTAGTTATGCCAGGTAGTCTCAAAGGTTAACTGGTGGGCTCAGTACCTGTCTACAAGGGTAATGCGTTATATCTTTAAGTCCAAAGAGAATATCATTCCAACTTTTCTCTTACACTTGGTCGTAAGAAAGTAATCTCAATGTAAAGCGAACATTATAAACCCTGAACGAACTCGCAGCGAGGATGCGATATTATTATTATTATTATTATTATTATTATTATTATTATTATTATTATTATTATTATTATTATTATTATTATTGTTGTTATTGTTGTTATTGTTGTTATTGTTGTTGTTATTGTTGTTATTGTTGTTATTGTTGTTGTTGTTGTTGTTGTTGTTGTTGTTGTTGTTATTGTTGTTATTGTTGTTATTGTTGTTATTGTTGTTATTGTTGTTATTGTTGTTATTGTTGTTATTGTTGTTATTGTTGTTATTGTTGTTATTGTTATTGTTATTATTATTATTATTATTATTATTATTATTATTATTATTATTATTATTATTATTATTATTATTATTATTATTATTATTATTATTATTATTATTATTATTATTACTTTTTGTGCAGAAAAACATCTAAAGTACAATGTGAGGGAGTATTTATATATAAACCCTCTGAAATAATTAAAAATGTAAGTACAGAGGAAACAGAAAGCCCCCTAAAATAACTTCGTTAAAATATAGGCAGCGTAGTCTGACTTCTTTTGTTTATGTGTGATACAACGGCGTAAGAATGATTTTGATAGATACTATAACGACGAGAAATATTAATTATACATCGTAAAGTAAACAAATAACTTTGAATTCTTGTGATCCTCGTAAATGATATTATTTGGGATCAATCAAGTGCACGCAGTTTAGGAAATAATATTCGCTTTCCACAACTGTTCGCTGTGCCAGCCATTTTGTTCTTTAGCGTCAAAGTCCGCCATGTTTAGCGAGAAAATTGTAAATGTGTTTCACGAGAAGCCTGGCGATTTTTGAGCGTTAATAAACTGTTCAAGACATCCATAAAAGTATTCTTTCATAAATATGAAACCGTAATACCCTGTGATAATAGTATCAATAGAATAAAGATTCCTAATTGCAAAAGAAGTAGTATAGATATGAACAAGATCCACTTAGTCATGTTCATTGTGGCTCATTCAATTCCTGCCGGATATCGTCTGAATAATGCATAATACAATTAGTCCCTGGAACACCATTTGCGACCAGTTGTGCGCCGCAAAACTGCAATTCTGCTAAATTCTCAACTTATTGTGCTACTTGATGGTGATCATTGATGCCTAGCTGCCCCTGAAGGTTAATTTACTTTGCAGATGGAAGTGGAAGAATTGCGAAACACCGCTTTAGAGCCAAAAAAGGCAATTACAGTTATGGCAAGGAGACCACCAGTTTTATTTCAACCCGGTAATTGATTTAGGAGAATGAAAAGGAAAACTTACTTATTTATGCATTAAAAGCAATTACTACTATTTTAACTAATAATGTATGATGGTAACAGTTATTGAAAAAAATCTGTATCCCTTTGTCAGCATTATTTTTACACTAAAATACAAGGTTTTGAGTGTTTCATTTCTCTGATTCCGTACTTCGGAAAAATGAATCTTCATTATTACCTTAAAGGAATATATCATAACATGCATAACTGTCAGCCATAATATTTGGTGGATTTGTACGAGAAAGTGACGGCCTAAGTAACACGATCAGTTCAATGGACAAGTGTTTTTGTTTACATCTGAGGGCAGCGTTTGCCTCGAAACACACGCCGCTTGCTTAAAACACAGACTATTGTTATATGCGAGCACTAATCTCATTAGTTTAGGGCTACCCTCCCCGAAACAATTAACTTTTTTTTTACAAAACGATTAAACGTACTGAAACGAAACAGTAATTTATATTTTTATTTTCCCTAGTACGTATATTAAAGTAGAGGAAGTCGAGGTTTCACCGGAAGTATGCTGTGAGGCTCCATGAATAAAAAAAAAAAGCATTTCAAGAAAAAGGTCCGTGTGTGTGTGTATGTGTGTCTTGTCAGTCTGGACAGCATAACTCAAAAACGAAAAGTCGGTTAAAAACCAAAGTTGGTATTTAAGTTTTATGTACTTCAAGGATACAATACGAAGATTTTGAACAAAATTTCTCCAACTTAAAGTACCACTTACGTGGAAAATTTTTCGAAAATTTTGCTGTTCTTGAAAATGCCTCCTAACGAATTTGCTATATGTTTGAGACATTTTTATGCCAAATTAAGTGCATACTCTGTATATAGCAAATATAGTCCTATTTACTCTGGATAACTTTTGCATACTAGTAAACCGTAAGAAATTCGTCTTAGTAAACAAAAAATATAGATCTTGCTAACACACACAATTTTCAAAATATTTTTTTATTCACTGAGCCATTTCATTTGTTATTTTTGGAGAAATTATATTTTTGTCAAATGGAATATTGTTATTCATTTTTTATACATTAACCGTGCAAAGAGAACGGAATTTGAAAGCTTTAAAATATTTGACTATCGCTCAAAATCTACTGTACTCCCATATTCTCCTTATACCTACAAGAAAATAAACGTTGGGTATCTAGCGAAAAAAAGCGTTGGATATTTATATCGTTGGACAGGAATATTTTGCACGAACGCGCCAGCTATTATTGCTGCATGCTAAATGGGTATCAAAAAGGAAAACGCTGTCCAGTTGTGTAGAGAAGAAAGTGGCATTAGCACTAGGAATACAGAAACAGGATTACAGCGTATCTCCCTCTCTGTCTCTCACTCACTCTCACTATCTCTCTCTTTCTCCACATTCAGGGGAAAAGAAGCCCACTCCTGTTGCATTATTCATGGGGTGGCGCTGCGGGTTTGTAAAGAACAGCTACTGTTTTAAGTACTATTTTTTCCTTCTCTCTCTCTCTCTTCTATACTTGTTTAATTCATAGATACATTGCGCACTAACGAACTTCTTTCCTTCTACTGGACACTTACGGGGACATAAACTGTGAAAGGAGCCAAAGAATCACCAATTTTACTTTCTCTACTGGTTAAGTAGGGGAAGTATTGTATTCCAACCAAAAATTCGATGTCGAGATTTCACCGGAAATATATGTTTTGAGCATCCCTGAATTAAAAAAAAAAAAAAAAAAGCATTTTTAGACAAAGGTCCGTGTGTGTGTCTGTGTCAGTCTGTGGACAGCATAACTCAAAAACGAAAACTCGATTAAAAACCAAAGTTAGTATTTAAGTTTAATGTCTTTCAAGGATGCGACACGAAGATCTTGAAGAAAATAGCCGCACCCTAAACTATCCTTTACATCGAAAATTTTTATTTTCTTGAAAATAACTCTTAACGATTTTGACTAAAATGTCATATCTTTGGGACATTTTTATAACAAATGAAATGTGTATCTTGAAGTTTCTGGCTATAGCCCCTGTAGTCGTATTTACACTGGACGACTTTTGCATAACTGGTAAACTGTTAGCGATAGACCAAATGATACTACACAGAAAATGTAGATTTTGCTAAAATACACAATTTATGTCTCAATAAATTTTCTTGTAGGGTAAACCATTTCGTAGATATTCCTTGTTACGTGTGTGAGTTTCGGAAAGCAAAACTTTCGTGAAATGGAACATCGTTGTTCATTTTTTGTATATGTTAAGTGTGCAAAGAGAACGGAATCTCAAAGCTTTAGTATCGCACAAAGCCTACTGTGTTCTAATATTCCCTTTGTACCTACAAGGAAATAAGCAATAAGATAATTTGTACAAATGTTTATCTTAACTAACACGAAGAAGATATAGGAATAAGAGTTTGTAAGAATGGTTAGTACAAGAGTAGAGAAAGTCATGTGAGTGCAACACATCAGATTTTTCGTTTTCTATTGACCCTTATAAAGTGAAAATTTCTTTTAGTTTGATGTATTTTATAATTCTCTGAAAATACGTACATATTAAATATATTTACTTTCCTTACTACTTATAGGAATTCAAGGAAGTATTGTATTTCATCAGATGTTGAAATTTGGGTGGAAATGTACGTTTTGAGGCCCCTAAACCCCAAATAGGCATTTTTAGAAAAAGATGTATAAGTATATACCAAGTGAGAACTTATCCGTGTTTGGAATAACTTGATATCCCTTCGTGTGTTAAAAGGTTGCAGAACGCAATGGCGCAATTCATATAAAGTGGACAGCAGTGCTTTAAGAGAAGACAAGTATTCAGAGATAGTTCCAAGGCTTGATCTATCATGATAACTCTTAGAGGATTTTCCACTTTACTTACACGACTTTATTTTCCAGGGAAAAAAACTCTCTCCTGATATGCTGCCATTTTCTAACCCTACAGATCACAGATCGTAGATTGACGATAACCAAATCGATGCAAACATGAGGCCACATAGCTTGTAATTGCTCGTTTCTTATTAATGCTGGTGTTCTATTTTATTATTTTGAAGTTATTATTTTTGTCTGCAGTTATTATTGTGTTATTATTGTATTATTGATTGACCGCCTCCGTAGCGCAGTTAGTAGCGCGCTTGCCTCTGGCGCGGAGGACCCGGGTTCGATCCCCGGTACCAGCATGGGGATTTTATCCCCTCTGGGAGGTCTGGCACGGGGTGCACTCAGCCTCGTTAGGTCCCGGGGGGACCAATTGAGGAGCTACTTGATTGAGAAGTAGCGGTCCCAGCGGCTGGGCGGTAGGCCTTGGCCCCTTGTGGGCTGTCGCGCCGGGGTTTAGGGTTTGTATTATTGATTATTCATTATGCCTACTATTCTTTTTATCGGTGTATTTATCATTCTTATTAACATCAAAAGTAATAGTGATGTTAATAACTACTTAAATAGTAATAATAAATTGCAACAAAACATTAAGAAACGAACAGCTACGAACGAAACGTCTGAAAAGAGATTTTGCACTAGACGACGACTGAAAAGCCTGGTTAATTATTTTCTGTTTAATGACACCGGCCGTGAATTACGCAATTTGATATAATCTGTAATGATGGGCAATAGCAGCCTATACAGGAGTGAGTTTATTCGTTGGAAACCAAAGCCCCTGTAAGAAAGTGAACATTTTAAGAAGGTCTATTAACACGGGCTACACACGGTAGTTCAAGCTCGTCTTCTGTTGCAAGCAAGAATAGATTTCGCTCACGCCATTGGTGCCCGCTTTATAGGAATTACGCCGTCACGTTCTACAACTGTTTTGACGCACGAAGGGATATCTACGAATGAAATGGGTCACGTGGTATACTAATACATACACACCGGGTGGAAGGTGGAAGGTGTTGCTTCGCCCAAGCCATACCTCCTATAACCTCCATCAGAATTCGCCCGCCATTAAGGTGAGAACACGCGAGATGGCGTTGCCACTTTTTACTCATAAATTAAACTTTTCATAATATTTTAAAATTAAATTCCCGCTAAATTCTTTCAAATTTAAATAATTTGCATTACAGAATTGTTCACACAATTTTTGTGCGACAGTTTGTGAAATATTAAACCATATATATCTCCATTCGTCAAGAAGCTAGATGGCTCAAAATATTTGAGACAATTATGTTTTTCAGTGAAATGGCTCTTTAATGCTAAATGTATTGAACATATTTGAACAATTACGTGATTGCCAATATTGGCAAAGGTGAGCCGAAGCATCGGAAACACACTAGAATTAAGATGTTTTAGACGTCGTTCGGCTCACCGACTGGTGTGCGTCCGCGCAAAGAAGGGCCCTAGGCCGCACACACGTTACCTCAGAGGCCTGCATCCCAGGAACCAGTCAGGAGCTGCAACCTGGTCCGCCCAGGAAAACTGCGGAAAAAACTGTACATAGTAAAGTGTATATAGTGCAGTGTGTGTAAATATGTATATACGAGTGTGTGTGTGTGCGTGTGATGGGACATATGTGTGGTATGCCCAGGAGTGAGTGTGTGTATATATCCGTGTATATAAATTTAAAAAAAAATAAAAAACTGACAAAAAAAACTGAGAATACGCCCAAAAACTGTTCTCGGTGGGCTAAGGCTGCCCCCTGTATGGGTTTTTTAAAAGATAAAGCAAACCCGAATTCACAATTATTGTAAAATTATAATTAATGTTAATTTTGGTCTGTAAGCCGGGCCCCTCTGTACCGGCACCAGGCAAATGCTTTCTTTAATAAAATAAGTTGAAGTTGAAGTTGTATTGAACATATTTGTTACACTTATCATCTCATCACATGACTTTCTCTACTCTTGTACTAATCATTCTTACAAACTCCGATTCCTCTATCTTCTTTGTGTTAGTTGATATAAACGTTTACAGGAATTATCTTATTACAAAAGTCATCCAGAGTAAATGACTACAGGGATAGTCAGAAAATTCAAGGTATACGTTTAATTTGCTATAAAATATCTCAAACAAATATAATTTTAATGAAAATTTTCGAAAACTTTTCCAGGTAAAGGGTAGTTTGTGGTGCAGGAATTTTCTTCAAAATCTTCGTGTTGCATCCTTGAAAGGCATTAGACTTAAAGGCCAAGTTTGGTTTTGACCAACTTTGTGTTTGAGTTATGTTGTCGACAGATTGACAGAAACCCACACATAGGTGCGTGCGCTGACCTTTTGCTAATTATTATTTTTTTTTTATTCGGGGTGAAATCTCGACATCGAATTTTTGAGTGGAATACAATACTTCCTCTATTATACGTGGTAGAGAAAGCAAACATGGTTTTATAAGAATAGTTTGTGCGAAGCTGGTATGAGAAGTCCATGTGAATGTATCACATCAGATGCTTTTGGAAACCATAGAGTAATTAAAATCTCCCGCGTTTAAAACGGGCACATTAATCAGGCTAAATCACCGAATTATTGGAAACGAGCAACCTTTCCAGTGTTGTTCAGAGCGATAATGCTTGGAGAAATGCCTGGTCAACGTAGAATAATGGTATCATAAAAGACTAATGAGATTTTCTCCCTTGGCTGTGGACTGTGGGACAGTGGGAACCTACGCTCCATTGTCCCTTGATTGATGCTCTACATGCAATATCAGTTACCTGACGACACAATGCCAAGCATTCCTCCATTCCTCCACTGCTATTTTATTATATACCTGCCTGCCAGTTAGCAACGTGCTAAACCTGCACTATTCCACTCATACGTGGCTTAGTTGAAATCAATGAAATCATACGCATAACAACTTCAAACTTCAACCAAAGACAGCCTTCATTCACTAAAATTTTATCAAATTTTATTATCACCTCTATGCGCAATAGCTTCCTATTTAAATGTCAAAAATAGCTGACTTTACTTCGGTGAAGCATCTAATGCTGAGGTAGATAAGTATATTCCCTTTTGAGGTTTTCCTCTTGTAATTATTTCAACATCAACAGCGTGTCCAAGCAGGAAACTGGGACAGTGGTATTCAATCCTTAGGCCGTGCCAATGGACGCTGGTTTAAGTTTTACTTTTTTTACTGTGTATAGTAAGTACAGGAAATATGTCTTGTCTCTGTCGGTGTATGGGCAGCATAACCCCAAAAAGAAAAGTCCGTTAAAAACGAAGTTGGTATTTAAGTTTAATATTGTGACTTTTTTTTGGTGGGTGTAAAGTAAAGTAGACAGATGTAGTCGAGATAAAGAAACACTTTTATTTCCGTAAACAGTAACTTTTTACACTCGTTGCAACAGCAAGAAAGTCTTTTCCGATTCTCCAACAGCACGGCTCCGAATTCGTAACACAAAGAACTAACTCCAGGCTCGACTCCTCAACGCTTCACATACGTCTGTCTCTTCCCGTCGGCTCGACTCCTCAACGCTTCACATACGTCTGTCCTCTCCGTCGGCACGGCAACTCAACGCTTCACATACGTCTGTCCTCTCCGTCGGCACGACTACTCAACGCTTCACATACGTCTGTCCTCTCCGTCGGCACGACTACTCAACGCTTCACATACGTCTGTCCTCTCCGTCGGCACGACTACTCAACGCTTCACATACGTCTGACTCTTCCCGTCGGCACGGCAACTCAACGCTTCACATACGTCTGTCCTCTCCGTCGGCACGGCAACTCAACGCTTCACATACGTCTGTCTCTTCCCGTCGGCACGGCAACTCAACGCTTCACATACGTCTGTCCTCTCCGTCGGCACGGCAACTCAACGCTTCACATACGTCTGTCCTCTCCGTCGGCACGGCAACTCAACGCTTCACATACGTCTGTCCTCTCCGTCGGCACGACTACTCAACGCTTCACATACGTCTGACTGCCTCTTCTGTCGCACTTTACCGCTATTTATATCTCCCAGGCACTATTCTGGAGAGTTCAGTTATTGCGGTGAAATACAAAGCAGAAGATTCTCGAAGTCTCTATCCTTTTCTCTCTTTCGGCAAGCGCCCCAACAATGCGGTTATTCTCTGTCTCTTTCCTTCGGCTCCTTTGCGGTAGTGCCGACAATAATGCGATGGGTGACACTGCTGTTGTCGGCAATTAGATGCGGCGGGCGCGGTGACAATATCTTAAGGATGCGGCACAAAATTTTTGCACAAAACTGCTCCACCCTAAACCACCTTTCACATGGGACATTTTTCGAAAATGTTTATTTTCTCGAAAATGGTTCTAACGATTTTTATTAAAATGCCATTATTTGAAATATGTTTATGATAAATAAGATGCAAAAAATGTAGATCTTGCTAGAATACATAATTTATATCGAAATAAATTTTTTGTAGAGTAAACTATTTCGGAGATATGCCTCGTTATTTGTGTAAGTTTTGGAGAACTTATACTTCTATCAAATGGAACATCGTTATTAAATTTTTTATATATTAACAGCACAAAGAGAACGGAATTTGAAAGCCTTAGAGATTTGACTATCGTCCAAAGCCTTCTGTATTACTATATTCCCCTTGTACCTACAAGAAAATAAGCAATAAGATGATTTCTGCAAATGTTTATCTCAACTAACACGAAGAAGATATAGGAATAGGAGTTTGTAAGGATGGTTAGTTCAAGAGTAGAGAAAGTCATGTGAGTGCAACACATCAGATTTTTCTTCCACAGGTTAGTAATTATCATCCTTTAATTCGTGAAATAGTGTTAATAAATGCAACTATGATAGGGACATTTTCTAGATAAACTGACAATCACTTAGAGCATTTGTTTCGGTCTTCATAAATGTCTTGTGCTGAACGATGCGTTCTGTTTAACATCAGTGTTCTTTTATTTTCACCTGTTAGTCTATTGTTTCATGATTTTACGATTTCTGTAATTGTGTACTCCGATAGAAAGAAGAGTCCTTTGACGAAGTGTCACGTATTTGTAAAATCATTTGCTGCAGGAATATCTGCAATAATTCTATGGAAGATTCTTGAACACAGATGGTGTTACAGAAGTTGCCCAGCCACTTGCATTGGCTGACGTTTCCGCACACGAAGAAATGGTCATATTTAGTCTGTCTTCACAAACGTTGCTAAACTGATAATCTAGTTTAGACAAAGTATGCGACCTAAGTTGGTGATGGATGCAAAAAATGTTTCATTGAATATGTGGAATATATGGAATCACACGTAGTATAAATCGTCCTACAAAGATTTTAAACCCTCGCAAGCGAGGCCGTATTTACGGTTTTGGGGGAAACAAAACTCCAAAATGTTATATTCACTTCACACCTAACACACAACTTGGAATTAATCATGATGGTAAGGCGGAAATGGCTTTTAGACAGGAATTTTCTTTACAGATATCTATGAAATGCTAGAATATAACATCGAGGCGCATTCTGTAGTCCAGTTGACACATTAATAAAGGAAACCACGCTGGATCATAACAGTCAAACTAATCGCTGACATAAAGAACGCGCTGTATATTTCCTCTCCATCCGCGAATGGTTAAAATGCAAGCGTTTTAATTTTACACACCTGTCTGTGTTTATTTTTGCCGAACAAGGAATCAGTGTTTAAATGTTTACAAGACAATATAAATTGCTCATATTGACACCTCAAGTTGACAGTCTACATATAACTCCGGTTGAGCAAAACTTAACACAATAAACACACGTTGTTGACTTAAAACAATGTTAACTTTGAAGTGCTGATGTCCTTAACTCGTTCCACGGGATATGAGCTAGACGTGGCAGCAGCCGGTCACTTCTCCCAAGATAAATTTGGTATAATGTAATGATCGAATAAATCATATGCTATAAAGAAAATGAGTGAAATAACTGAAGTATTCAAACCTTTATGCCATTAAACGAGACGCAGTAGTAGTGAACAGTATAGTAATAGGAGAGATTCGGAGAGGTTTCGCCATTGAAACTAAACTTATTGTACCTATGCCCCTGGGAGGAAGGATGAGGTGAGAGGATACACTGGCCAAATCCAGATTAACATTAGTCATTCACAGAAGTCTCTATGGTTTCCCAAATTTGGCGACACTTCGAAGTCTTTAGGCCTTCCTGGCCTTGGACCCATTGGACCCGGATGTACCGACTGGAGCTCCAGCACACTTTGATGTAAATGTGCGGAACCACCTTTACGGCTCACCACCGCCAATATAGGCTATGCAAGATACATAAAATTATTAAATTTGGGGGTATGACATTTTATCATTGCCACAGGTATAAGAAGAATGAGGGTGACTGAAGCGATAGTCCTAGCTTTAAATTCCATACCTTTCCCATGACATTGCCAGAAATAACTGAATTGTTACAGCATTATTAAAAGAGTATCAAGCTTTAAAAATCAGTGAAACACTGCCTAATCGAAACGGGGATTCGCGCTGGCTTCCTGTTTGTTTAAGTTGAATACTTTAGGCCTTCAGAAAAGATATTGTGGTAGCCCGGGTTCGATCCCAAGTACCCGCTTGTGGTATTCGCCACTTTCCATTCATCCATTTCATCTGCATTTCATATCGTCCTCTTCCTCACTCTCATATCTGGTGCTGGGCTGACCACCCGCTTCCAGATCTTCACTCTTTTCGGTCCATAAGTTTCTCTGCTCCCCGACAGGCGTCTTACCCTAGGCACTGGCTTGTAAGTCCTATATAAGGGGAGGGTAATCAGAAGAAGATGTATAGTATACCCTCCTAAGAGCCACTTTTTGTTTGGCTTATTTTTTCGGTATTCCTATATTTACCAAGCATTACAAATTATGATTATTTGTTACTGTCATTATCATCATCATTACTGGACTATCATAGTTAGTTCTAAGTCCATGCATTAATTTTGTCGTAGACTGTACGGTGCTCTAAAATTCTCCCAGGTCGGTTGGAGAGAGCGGAGGGGGTGGGGAATTCTCCTCCCACATACTCCAGATTCCAACAGTGCTCTCTCTTAAATTTGTATCAGTTACCAGCTCGAGCAGGAATTAGGGTAGCCAATTAATAGTTGAACTAGCTGCTAGATGCGTCTTCATCTACAAAGGGGGCGTAACCCCCCTCCCCCTCCCACATAAGCCTGAGCTACCGCGTGTCGCTCCAATTAAAGGTAAACCTGAAATATAGTTGTTTACAGTTTGAATTAAACCACGCCCTTTGCTGGAGCGCCTTGAGACATCGGGCAAAGGAAACGTTAGAGAAACCAGGATTGCAACGGTTATGTCAGCCTGGTTCACATTCATGAGATTCCGAGTTCGAATCTCCGTCAGAGTTAGAAATCCATCAATATTTGACGATCAAGTTGAAGTGCATAGCTTTAGAAGATACACCAAGTGATCGTCACGTAACATATTAACATGGTAAGTTCAATTTGCAGAAACTGTTCGCAAATATATGTAGATATATACTCATCCTTATACACACTATTCTTGCAAATGTTATGGTCGATGATGTTGGGTAGAAAAAGTCACATGTATACAATATAGTCACTTTATTTTGGTTCCATTTACAAAACGTCATTGAATTAGGACAACGGTGTCAACCCATACGCAATTTCGTGACCATGGCAGTACTCGTGGGCATAAAGTGTTCCGAGAAAGACTGTGGTATACATACACTTAGAGACGTCGTTAAACAAAACTTAGAGGATAGGAACTCAACTGTTTTTATTAGTTCCTTTTTGTTTGGTTTAAAAGTGTTTATTTAAATAAATTTTGTGATCATAAGGTTTTAATATGAATTACAATAATAACGTAATTATTCCAAAACTATATTCCAAAAATGCATTAAAGTCACAAAAGGTGACGTATATTTATACGAAATTTCTATGTTTGCAATTTCAAAGAAAGTGAACTGTTTTTATTATAGTATTTCACCTCAGGACTGACAACTCGCGCCGGCAACCTTGCAGAGTGGAAGGCAGTACAGTCCTCACGCTACCTGCCGGTTCTATACTCCGTGCTGTTAATCTTAGTCTATGTTTACTTACTAAAACCCCGCTCCCTGCTTATGCCTCACTTGTGGGACTAGTTCACAGCTAGAGTCACTTTGCTGACCTCACTCTCACGACTTTCTCACCGCGGACACCCCAGGAATGACTCTTCGCGAGAGCGCTACGTACAAACATTCGCGACGAAAAAAATTATGGACATTTCTAATTCTATCGCTTATCGGTTTACTTGGTTGAGCAGGCGCTTTATCTTCTTCACGGTTCCGACTGCTCGGCGCCGACCTCCGTATACGCTTAACCATAGACACTTTCACAAAAACAAAATGCTCTTAATTACGTCATATCGATCGCGTTTTTTAGATTATGAGATCATGTTTTACTAAATCCTAAAGAAACCGGACGCGTTGAGCTTTGAACCTTCTCGGAACTCACAGAGGGCGTATAACGAACCGCAAAATCTACGACATATTAGTGTCTTCAAAACTATTTGGAAGCTCCTTTTAAGTATACTACAGTTCAGACCAAAGACAGTAATAGTAATCACCAGTGAAGTAATTTTGATGCGAAAAATAACATTTTTATTTTGATTGCGGTGACCAAATTCATTTACCTTTAAGGTAAAGGAACTTTCTTCAAATTCTTTGAATTGTATCCTCAAAAGATACCAACTTTGGTTTTTAACTGACTTATGCTGTTTACAATCACACACACAGGCAGACACACACATACACATGGACATTTTTCTAAAAGTCATTGTTTTTTCGACTTATGGGGCTCTCAAAACATAATATATTTCCGGTGGAATATCGACATTGAAATTCTGGATTAAATGCAGCACTTCTTCTTGTTGGAATACGTACTAGAAAAAGTAAAAGAGTAAACAAAAACTTTCTGAACTAGGCGTATTAATTCAGGTAGATCAATAACATTAAATGAACTCGGCTGTTCACAACTCTTGTCTCAGACTGTACGTGGTGGCAATAAGTAAATGCTACAAAGAAGAGTACATTTTTCACTCGAGTGATAAGCATATTCTGTAACTATGTAGGTAGTCAGGAGGAGGTTTTTGATCACAGTAAAGTGTTTAACCCCCTCTTGAGGCTGAAAAATGAGGCATCTCGCATCCAATATTAACCCCGTGTCGCTGCCTCTTTATAAAGATTTGCATAAGATGACAGTCAGCGCCGCGCCGTGGTGAACGTAGCAAATGAAGATAAGTCCTTCCCCACCCCAGCCCTCTCCTTGGATGTTGACTGCTGAGGAAATCGTAGCATCAGCGATTCCTAAATTACCCCTCGACCCTCCTACATTAGGGAGAAACGCTGTTTTAAGGAAAACCTAAGCAAAAGAGAAAACGGAGGTTTGCTTTTAAGTAATTGAAGATGGGAGTTCAAACAAGGGTAGAGTTGGACCAAATCTTGTGTCAACAACAACATATATCACTTTATACACGATTAGTGTCGCAATCTGGCGCCTCAAAAGTGAGTCTTCAACACGTTGACTCTGTCTTGTTAACCCTTCCTCTGTAGTGGAGTTATAGCTGCTAGGAAACAATAACCTTTTATGGCAGAATTATGAAGTGGTGGAAAGAAAGTGCTCTTCATATTAAAATATAGAGGCCTTTATAGGGTTTTTAAACTACCATAGATTACTGTAGGCTGTTACGTAACAGTAGACTACGGTAGTCTTCCTAGTAGAGGTGGTTAGTTAGGAAACTGTACGTTAGGTGTGTTGCATACCTATCGGGCATACATCATGTCGATTGCACTGTTTAGGTTATATGATCAAATTTTACTAGATTCCTCTAGAATAAGGGGCTCAGAAAACGAGCACATGCTCGCATCTCCTACACATGTTATTTTCCTCTCTCCACTGACCAAGGCAAGGAGAACCAGACGTGCTAGCCAGAGGCGGATGGCGTGGAGTGCTTATGTATAGTACAGAGAGATCCAAAAACATAAAAACCGCTGCACGGTGTCTTTTCACTGTATAAATGTATAATTTTTATTTTGGACACAGTGGTCAAAGTCATTATCACAGTTTTGGTGATCATTATGTTTAAATTTGTCATTAAATTTCTTAATTCGTATTTACTATATCAAAGCTAATAACTTTAGTTTTGTCAAAGCTTAACTCTAAGACCTTACCTTACTGGAAACTAAAGCAGTACATAAAACGCAAGCCCTTGTAGCTACTTGTACTTCTCCGTTATTTCACTACTGAAAAAGTTTTATTCCATTCAAGAATTTTATATCGAGATTTCATCAGAACTTCAAGGTTTTAGGCTCTCGAAAGCATTTTAACCCTCCGTTGGTCGCTAGAAGCTTGAGAGACCCCTGGATTTAATTAAACGTTAGTTCGTGAACAAACGCAGCTATGATTTTGCCCGACTAGGACATCTAACATTCCACTCTACTAGATGTTTTACTGCAGTAATAACCTTTTCTGTTTATTTCTTTAGCTGCAAGAATGACTAATTTGCAGCACGTATCGCATAGGTCAACCAAACCCTGGGGGATTGTTTGGAAGATCATGCCATCTTCGTGAAACATGCTGAAATTTTATACCAAGTTTAGTATTTAATTTGGTTAGGATTTATACAGTCAGACGCGGACAGAAACGTGTGCTTGCGCGCATTCACTCACTCCTTCACTCAACCTCTAGCTCTCACTCATTCACAACCATTCACACGCACCCCCACACTCACGCATATTTGCTAAAAATACCTTTTATTTATTCAAGGTGCCAGAGAAAATGTATTTTAGGTGAAGCCTTGACACTTAATTCTTGAGTGGAATTATTTCCTCAGCCTTTTAGGTATTTGAAAGGAAAAGTAAAAATATGTGTAAAACATAGAATTATTAACATGTGTTGGTGACATAAGCGCAGTTAATTTTACAATTGGTACCTTAATATACATGCACTTTAAGTTTTTTTTAAGTCTTTCCACAAACGCTCATTTGTTTTATTACTTGATTTTTAGTTGTATGGTTGTTACTGCGGCACGAAATCAACAACGCCTGTCAATATAGACCATGCGCTCTGCAGTGGTTGCACTTGATACGTGACCCAGATAATTTTGGGACCTAGGCCTTATAGAAAACGTTCAAATAACTCAAACTGGATGTACAACTTTCACATCTGTATCAATGTATTAAGTTGTACACCGAGTGAGGTGATTCCGCGATAACGCGTGAAGCTCAGATTCGGAAGGTTCCGGGTTCAAATTCCATAGGCCAAACAATCTGGCTGTTTTTGCTGTGTTTTACGGGATTGGATATTTCATACCATGACCCAAAACTCCTCCTTAAGTCTCAAACAGTGGTATAAATGAAAAAATAGAGGGTAATAGTGAATAATGTGCCATCTATCCACAGGTAACTCTGCATTACCCGTCGGAACAATCTCTCTCGCGCTTTCGTGGAAAATAAACACATATGACTTTAGTGTGATTAAACAGTCAACGCTGACACTGCCTGTAGACAGTAATTTTGAACTTCTGGTGTTACTCTGTTTACATAGTGCCAAAAGCTCCCCACCCCACAGCGCGATTGCGCATTGAAGGACAAAGACATTCTCCTGAGTCAATGACAGTACGTATATTTTGAATTTTCTGAAAATACATTCTGCAGTCGTGTTAATTTTGAATGACTTTTGCCTAACCCGTAAAGGTAAGACAGACAAAATCTTACTGTACAAAACAAGAACAAATAAAAACACTAACATTTATGCCAAATAGCATTTATAACGTATCATATTTTAAACTTGCATACGTTTAAATGAGATAAATATATGCAGAAACACACATGCTTATAAACAAAAGGGAATTGTTTCAAATGGGAAACGGGTTCGAAAATATATCCTACTTTTTGTTTTTGAAAGTCGAGTTTAAAATTTTCTTCGAAGAGTGGTGCTGGAATATAATTTTCTCAAGTGTGGACCTTGGCCTCTGCAGCCGTTGCGTTCCTAGCGTTGACCTTGGCCACTACAATGCTAAGAATTTTCCAAAGTAACAAGACGTGCACACGGAAGAAGATATTCCGCATGTTAGTTAAGTGATAAACACCATAAACTAGATGATTGTGTATGGAGGAGCAAAATGAATAGAACAGTATCCATCGCCATCTTGCTACAAACAATTCACAGAGAAACGTTACTGATTTATTTAAGACTGCAAAGTTATGTTAGTGAATAATAGATACAATGTAAATGTACGAGGTTCTGTAATCTATTATTGCACGAATGTTTCCCGCCATATCCACGGGATCGATTTTTGTCACTTCTTAGCTCACATCCGACATTTTAACCGTGTATTTGTTATTCGATTGAGCATAGGAGAATCGACATTTGCGCTTTCAACTGTTATGTTGGCCTTGACAAAATGATACAGCAGTATATGGCTATAACCTTGAACAAATAAACTTTCAGAAAACAAGAACAGAAATTGTGCATCGGTTTCACTAGTGTCTGACAGTCTTAGTTATTTTAAACTCGAGTAATTGTTATTCGATTGAACATACGAGAATCAATAGTTTCGCTTTCAGCTGCGTGGGAATATATGCAGGTCGCAAAGTATTGCGGTTCTTTTGATAGGTGTCGTTATGGACTGATGCACCTTTGATTGGTGGATTAGCAGTATCATGAAAATATGGACATAATGAGGTTCTTAAGAGCTACATCTGGTTGCTATGCGGTGCCTTTGAAATTACGTTCTCCTTGTAAGGCCAAGAGGTAAAACGACGAATATCATATTCCTATATTAAAAAAATCTGATGTGTTGCACTCACATGGCTTTCTCTACTCTTGTACTAACCATTCTTACAAACTCTTATTCCAATATCTTCTTCGTGTTAGTTAAGATAAACATTCGTACAAATTATCTTATTGCTTATGTCCTTGTAGGTACAAGGGGAATATTAGAATACAGTAGGCTTTGTGCGATAGTCAGATCTTTTTGACCTTTGAGATTCCATTCTCTTTGCACGATTAACATATTAAAAAAAATAACAACGTTGTTGCATTTCGCTGAAGTTCTAAGTTTTCCGAAACTCACACACATAACAAGGAATATCTCCGAAATGGTTCACCCTACAACAAAATTTATTGAGACATAAATTGTGTATTTTAGCAAGATCTACATTTTTGGTATAGTATAATGTGGTCTATCTCTAACGGTTTACCAGTTATGGAAAAGTTGTCCAGAGTAAATACGACTACAGGGGCTATAGCCAGAAAATTCAAGATATACATTTCATTTGTCATAAACATATCTCAAACATATGACATTTTAATCAAAATCGTTAGAGCCATTTTCAAGAAAATCAAAATTTTCGAAAAATCTTCCATGTAAAGGGTAGTGTAGGGTGGGGCTATTTTCTTCAAAATCTTCGTGTCGCATCCTTAA
Source organism: Tenodera sinensis (assembly GCA_030765045.1). Taxonomy (NCBI): domain Eukaryota; kingdom Metazoa; phylum Arthropoda; class Insecta; order Mantodea; family Mantidae; genus Tenodera; species Tenodera sinensis. The sequence continues at coordinate 40,474,219 of CM060963.1, forward strand.
AAGACATTAAACTTAAATACCCAGTTTGGCTTTTAACCGATTTTTCGTTTTTGAGTTATGCTGTCTACAGCCTGACAGACTGACACACAGACACACACGGACCTTTTTCTAAAAATGCTCTTTTTGTATTCAGGGGGCCTCAAAACATATATTTCCGGTGAAATCTCGACATCGAATTTTTGGGTGGAATACAATACTTCCCCTACTTACCAGTAGAGAAAGTGAAAAAGGAAAAAAGTATAAGGTTTGGCAAATTGAAACCAATTCTGAAGAATATCTCGGAAGTGGTTCACTCCAAAGAAAAACGAAGTATTTGACATAAACTGTGTGTTTTAACCAGTGAGCTCTTGTCTGCCATTTACTATACACAATTTGTGTAAAACTCATTCAAAATAAAGAGGTCTTCTCTCTGCTATACTGGTTTAAATTAATGGAATGATTTCCCTTTCCCCGGTACAGTAGCAATTTCTCTTGGCAAACCACCACCATCTCGGTAAACAACTCAAAGCGTATTTTTCAAATATTTTGTTCTCATCACGGAGGTGCTAATACCAACATGAGCGAGATTTGGAACAAAACACTGCGGGGCACGGCGAACTTAATTTCCTGGCTAACCATAGCTTATGCTTTATTTATTAGGAGTATGCGTGTCGAAGAAAACTTGCCTCTCCGTGACCGAGCAGGTAAAGTTCCCTCGGGAACCCGAGTGCCGGAAGTAAAGCGAGGTAATGAACCGTTGACGCAGCCCTTTTTTATATATTGCTTTACTTCGTCGAGCAAAATTATCCCTGGGGCAGTTCGCGCTACTTCCTTGGAGTAAAACGGAGATCAGCTGAGTGAATGAATTAGGGTTAATGTTTGTTTTCGTCATTGGTCTTTTTGAAAAAGTACTGCCAAATCAATATAATATGACATAACACTTTTGATTGTTGTTGATGTTAATGTGAGGTGCTTTTCTTACTATTTTTAAAAAAAAGAGGCCAAGATGAATATGATAGAACCAGAACCAGAACCGCTATAAGGTCGTACAGGTTCTCCTGGAGTTAAATGAATTGAAAACATCAAAGAAGGAAAAGGCTACCTGAAGAAAGGAATGAAAAAGTATATACTACTACTAGAGGTGAGTGAAATTAAAAGCTATATTAAAATAAAAAAGAGATTAATGTATAAAATATAAAAACAATGAGCTTACTGAGGACGCAACGAAAACTAATCAAAGGGGGATAATTTAGCCAGACACCGAGACAACTAGCGACACCTGTTGAGGCAGATGAGGAAGCTACAACCAGTAGCAAAAGGCAAAAGCAGCAGGTAGCGACATCTAGCAGAGAATAGAACAACATGGCAGAATCACAAGCGAAAGGGCGGTGGGACAATCTTGGAGAAAAGAATCACAAGGGAAACAACACACGATATGCACTTCATCAGCTAAACTAAGGAAGATGGTACGCGAGGAAATTGGCAGAAGAACTACTAGTACAGTCTATGAGGGTGAACTCATCAAGCAACAATACGTTTAAAGCACACATGCCTCTACATGAAATGGAAAAGCCTTACGCTCCAGAAGCATGGCCCGAATGCGTCGTGGTGACACGAAACCGACAATTGGTAACCCAAGTTATGGAGTAAGGCGTGTTAATGCTGCGGTTAATCGTCTATTACAGCAGGGAGAAATGGGGTGACAAGAATGCAATTGAGTCTTTACCCTCTCTTCATGCCCCACCACTAAAGGCAGGCCAGCTCTCTTTTCCGGTTCATTTGGCAACAAAAATGTCTTAGAATATTGTAAGAAAACGACAAAAGCCAGTCCAGTTACGTTTCTATTACTCATTTTTCTTCTAAGCCTTTGCACAAAAACTTAGTTTACGTTTACACAGTATAGAGTCACACAACTCACAATTGTTCTCTTCTGTTAGTGCTGACTCACTCCTTTCACTGTCTCTCAAACACTAATTCCGAAGATGCAATCTCTCAAGACTCCTTAAAATTTCTTAACTCCGACGCGACGTATTTTTCACAGCTGTCTCGCCTCACTAACACACTGATGGACTCAAACCTGCCTGCCTTCACGCGCTCCACAGCTCTTATACCGGCCAGATCTTTGTCGAACTTCACCAAACAAGCCGCCCATCGGACGCTTCCTCAGTGATCTGGAAAACCCCATTATTGACGTGCTGCCCTCATTGTTGTCGCTTATTTGCTCGCGTGAGTGGTGTAGGGAAACTTGACTTTAAGCACGTTATGGCCTTTCCCCTATACTCTTTAAGGTATATTTGCATGGACAATTATATAATTTAATAATGCTTCAACCCAAAACTACCCTTTACATGGGCATTTTTTTTGGAAAACTTTGAATTTTTTGAAAACGGCTCCAGCGATTTTGATTAAAATGTCATACGTTTGAGATATTTTTATGACAAATGAAATGTATATCTTAAATTTTCTGGCTATAGCCCTTGTAGTCGTATTTACTCTGGATAACCTTTGTAAAACTGGTAAATTGTTATTGACAGACCAAATCTTACTATACAAAAAATGTTGATTTTAATAAAATACAAAATTTGCGTCTAAATACTTTTTTGTAGAGTAAACCATTTTGGATATATGCCTGGTTAAGTGTGTGAGTTTTGGAGAACTTACACTATTGTCAAATGGAACATCGTTATTCAATTTTCGATATGTTAGTCGTGCAAAGAGAAAGGAATTCAAAGATTTAAAAATTTGACTATCGCTCAAAGCTTACTGTATATCTATATTCTACTTGTGCTTACAAGAGAAATAATAAGAAAATTTCTGCAAATGTTTAAGTCAACTAACACGAAGAAGATATAGGAATAAGAATGGTTAGAACAAGAGTAAAGAAAGTCATTTTGTAGCGTATATACAGGGTGCGTGTGTCACTCTTTAAACAGTGATCCAAGTATTCTGTTACTCTCATTCACACACGCACACTAATTTTAAAGTGAGTTACATTTTTATTTAGCTGTTGTGTTTAATTAGTAAGATATGTAACGCGAGTATGTTTTCCTCGCTACGTGTTGAGTAACAGTGACATTGTGGAACAGGTTACCACCAAGAGCGTCGTCGCCCACGTGCATTACGTATTCGCAGCGTGCTTTCCTTTATCCACTTTGTCTGTCCTCACTCCTACCCCCCCCCCCCGCCCCCCCCCCCCAGCCCCTAGTCGTGCACAACGTGTGGACCCAGTAATCGATCCCAGGGACCCGCATGTGGTATTCGTGGTGGACGAAGCGGCGTCAGGGCGGGTTTTCTCCGGGTACTCCGGTTTCCCCCGCCATCTCATTCCACCGGTGCTCCATCTTCATGTATCATCAGTGTCACCGCCTGCGGTGCCGTAGTAGTAAAAGCGGGCGTTAAACACTACAACAACAACCCAGTAATCGAATTCTCCGCAGAGCAACTGGTTGCTTGTTGCATAGCGCTCCTGAGGTGCCTCGTTCGAGACCCGTTTGTACCCTGGAACAAATATCTTAAAAATTATTTGTAAACTGTCACAATGAAGGATGACAAATTACAAAACTAATGACAAGAATGCATGAACACAAAACAAAAAAATCTGATGTGTTGCACTCACATGACTTTCTCTACTCTTGTACTAACCATTCTTACAAACTCTTATTCCTATATCTCCATGTTAGTTAAGATAAACATTCATACAAATTATCTTATTGTTTATTTCCTTGTAGGTGCAAGGGGAATATTAGAATACAGAAGGCTTTGTGCGATAGTCAAATCTTTTTGACCTTTGAGATTCCATTCTCTTTGCACGATTAACATATAAAAAATGAACAACGTTGTTGCATTTCGCTAAAGTTCTAAGTTTTCCGAAACTCACACATATAACAAGGAATATCTCCGAAATGGTTCACTCTACAAGAAAATTTATTGAGGCATAAATTGTGTATTTTATCAAGATCTACATTTTTGGTATAGTATGATTTGATCTATCTCTAACGGTTTACCAGTTATGAAAAAGTCGTCCAGAGTAAATACGACTACAGTGGCTATAGCCAGAAAATTCAAGATATACATTTCATGTGTCATCAAAATATCTCAAACATGACATTTTAATTAAAATTGGTAGAGCCGTTTTCAAGAAAATCAAAATTTTTGAAAAATTTTCCATGTAAAGGGTAGTTTAGGGTGTGGCTATTTTCTTCAAAATCTTCGTGTCGCATCCTTGAAAGACATTAAACTTGAATACCAAATTTGGGTTTTCATCAACTTCTCGTTTTTTAATTGTGCTGTACACAGGCACACACACGGACCTTTATCTAAAAATGCTTTTTTTTATTCAGCGGAGCTCAAAACATATATTTCCGGTGAAATTTCGACATCGAATTTTTGGGTGGAATACAATACTTCCCATACTTACCAGTAGAGATAGTAAAAATATATTCACTGAGTAAAATATTGCATCAGATTAAATGATTCCTGCGTACTTTAACCTATTCACAAAATATCTCTGCAGCTAGGAAATAATTAGCTAGCGAAGGGGTTGTATTTCAGCTAAGAATTTGATGTTGAGACTTCAGCGGATATGCATGTTTTGAGTCCCTGACTAAATAGGACAAATCAAAATCTAAACCTGGGATTAATACCACTTGATATTAAGTAGTATGACAATATGGAGGGAGATTTCTGCACTTCGAACTTAGAAATCTTTTGTGCCCCGAAAGGGCACCTCTGGGAGTGAGCTGAGAGGTGACAGAGAGCGGCCAGACCACAGCAGAGTAGGCATAGCTGAGGGTAGACGTTCCTAAATTTTCCTAATTGTATACTCTCCGATACCAACCAACCTTCCGGCGCCTGCAGGAGCCCCTCGGTGGCTGTAGTCTTACTGGGGACTCGAGATGGACTCCGGCTCTCGTGACAGGGGACAGAGCTACTCAGAACATCTGCCCCACCTTGCTACAACGAACTCCCGCTGACATCTTCAACCCTGTAACAGACCAAACGGATGAAAGAGTGAATGGAGTGATTAGAGAAGTGAAATTAAGGACAGGAAATTCAGGGGATGGAAGTAACCTACCAAGAATTCACCTGGTGACCCGGGAAAACCACCGGAAAACCCACTGTAGGTCCCCCTGGGGAGCAACCAAGGTTAACCACCCGATATGTTAATATCAGTAAATATTATTAAATGTTTTTATTGCAGTCATGATTTCTTTCGAGTAAGCTTCCCATATTTCTTCCACCTACGAACATCGGAATCTGTAGAAGCGGCAGAGTTTGAAAAAGAATTAAAAATATTTTCAACAGCCCCGAATCTACTGTTCATTCATCCCTTCAATGCGGAAGAAGAATGTCTATGAAGGAGTCTCTCCCCCTTCTTTTCAGCATAAGCAAAACACGATTTACAAGCGCATTAAATCGTGCAAGAAACCTGGAGCTCTTGATAAGTTTTCTAAACCAGTGAACTGAAAGACGTTGCTTTGCAACACGCTGTGTTGTAGTCTTTTGTCTTTCAGGGGACTTGGTTCACTACAAGCTCAAGCTGCACCACGAGGTTTATTATGGAAGAAAAAAATTTTTCTCCCGACTTTCTGGTTCTATTACTTATTTTATAAGCTACTCTTAGGGGACACTGATATTAAAATTTGTATTTTTCTAGGTGTAAAATAATAAAAGTTCCAGCACAATCTGTGTTATAGTTTTGAGGAATCGATTATACAATTTATTCACAATGCGAACGTGCCTTAATATTCAACACTCCATGCGCATCACAAACAAAAACATCGCTACAAATTTACTATTTTAGTAACTCAACAAGACACCATCAATATCTGCCAGGTAGAAAAAATAATTACTTTTAAACTAATTAATTTCATTACTTCGATGGACATTGAAAATGCTTATTTTTTAACTTTTTAATGTAGTTATTATTTTAAAGCTAAACAAATTTTCAAATTACAAAACCAAAGCCCGAAGTTTAAGTCAGATAAATGGAGGAGATGCTGGGAAAATTCTAGGAACATGCACAAAATGTAATGCCAATGGAGCAAAATAGTTTATTAAAAATCTGATGTGTTGCACTCACATGACTTTCTCTACTCTTGTACTAACCATTCTTACAAACTCTTATTCCTATATCTTCTTCGTGTTAGTTGAGATAAACATTTGTACAAATTATCTTATTGCTTATTTCCTTGTAGGTACAAGGGGAATGTTAGAATACAGTAGGCTTTGTGCGATAGCCAAATTATTTAACGCTTTGGGATTCCGTTCTCTTTGCACACTTAACATATAAAAAAATGAACAATGACGACCCATTTCACGAAAGTTATAAGCTTTCCGAAACTCACACACAGAACAAGGAAAATCTCCGAAATGGTTCATCCTACAAGAAAATTTATTCGGACATAAATTGTGTATTTTAGCAACATCTACATTTTTTCTATAGTATGATTTGGTCTATCTCTAACGGTTTACCAGTTATGCAAAAGTTGTCAAGAGTAAATACGTCTAAAGGGGCTATAGCCAGAAAATTCAAGGTATAAATTTCATTTGTCAAAAATAGCTCAGATATATGCCATTTTAATCAAAATCGTTGGAGCCATTTTCAAGAAAATCAAAATCTTCAAAAATTTTTCCATGTAAAGCGTAGCTTAGGGTGGAGCTATTTTCTTCAAAATCTTCGTGTCGCATCCTTTAAAGACATTAAACTTAAATACCAACTTTGGGTTTTAACCGACTTTGTTTTGTGTGTGTGTGTTTGTGTGTGTGTGTGTGTGTGTGTGTGTGTGTGTGTGTGTGTGTGTGTGTGTGTGTGTGTGTGTGTCTGTGGACAGCATAACTCAAAAACGAAAAGTCGGTTTAAAACCGAAGTGGCTATTTAAGTTTAATGTCTCTTCAAGGATACGACACGAAGATTTTGAAGAAAATAAACTACCCTTCACATGGAACATTTTTCGAAAATTTTAATTCTCTTAAAAATGGTTGTAACGATTTTTATTAAAATCGTCAAATATTTCAGATATTTTTATGACAACTGAGATGTATATTTTGAATTTTCTCGCTATAGCCCCTGTAGTCGTATTTACTGTGCACGACTTTTGCATAACTGGTAAACCGTTAGAGATAGACCAAATCATACTGTACAAAAAGTAGATCTTGCTAAAATACACAATTTATATATCAACAAATTTTCTTGTAATGTGAACCATTTCGGAAATATTCCTTGTTATGTGTGTGAGTTTCAGAAAACTTAAAACGTTCGTGAAATGCAACATCGTTGTAAATTTTTTTTATATGTTAAGCGTGCAAGGAGAACGGAATCTCAAAGCTTTAAAAGATATGACTATCGCTCAAAGTCTACTGTATTCTAATTTTCCCCTTGTACCTACAAGGAAATAAGCAATAAGATAATTTATACAAATGTTTATGTTAACTAACACGAAGATATAGCAATGAGAGTTAGTCAAAATGGTTAGTACAAGAGTAGAGAAAGTCATGTGAGCGCAACACATTAGATTTTTTATTTTGAGTGAACCTTTTCCGAGATATACTGTTTGTTTGAATTTGCCAATACGTCATAACCAGGGAGCGGGGTTTTAGTAAGTAAACGTAGGAATAAGATTAACAGCACGGAGCATAGAGCCGGCAGGTAGCGTGAGGGCTGTTCTGCCTTCCACTCTGCAAGGTCACCAACGCTTTCTCACTAAAACCCCGCTCCCTGCCTATAACTTTCTCAAATAGAAATATGTTATTGGTTTTTTTTTTTTTTTTTTTTTTTTTTTTTTTTTTTTTTTTTTTTTTTTTTTTAATCTCTTGGTGTTGCAAAGAGAACGGAATTTCATAGACATTGCATAGTAACCAGCTCTTAAAATATTTCACTATCGCTTAAAGCCTACTGTATTGCCATATTCCTCTTGCCCCTTAGATAAGTTAGCAATAAAATACGTTCTGAAAATACCTGTGTCGGTTAAACTGAAACAGAGAAATAGCCATTTACGAGAATAGTTGTATAAGAGTGAGATAGCTCTAAATACATTTTTTTTCACCAAGCCGCCACTGGAACATAATGCACATCTTTGTGAGTGTTAGTAGAGTGGCAGTCCGCATAAAGTGGTAGGAGATAAATCTAACCTCCCCTTCGCTGTGCTAGAAGCTTTTCTGTTATGTTATAAGCAAGGTACAGAACATTTCTGAAGACTATGAACAAATCATTTTCCTTTCCGAAATGAACAGTTCTGAAAGAATATTATTTCTGCTTCACCACACCTAAAATTTAAGATCTATGACGTAGCATTTTAATGACCTCTGCAGCAGACGTAAGAGAGTAAATACAGAAAACAACGTGGAGCGATGTTGACCGTTCATCTTTTCTCCACGACCATAAATTGTGTTTTATTATTTTATTCGTTTGCAGTGTATTAGAAGCGTACGAAGCATCGATTAAAAATGCATGTGCGCCGCAACAGGCCGCCAACTCCCACGTTGAGAGAAGTTCTATTAACTACAACGGAAACTAATTCTTGTCACGTGAGCGCGTCCAATCAAAAGATCCGAAAAGGAAGGAATGATGTATTCAATAGGTCTGCTCCTTTGGTTTCCATAACAAGCCATCCTCTACTGCCTAATCGCACTCTTCCATACAAAGTCATTAAAAGTCGTGACAAGTTAATTTTATATTCCTTTTTCACCTAGTTAAGCTTGAGCCAAGTGTATTTTAGTAAATACCCCTTTGAAAACATATCTGGCGTGTTACATTCACGTTATTTTCTCTACCCATTCTTCCTCGAATTATGCCTGCAAAAGTTTCTCATAGCTACACAGCTACCCTGCTTTTAGGGTGGCGTTTTTCTATAGGGATCAAATGCTGTAACTTTTATTTATTATTATTATTATTATTATTATTATTATTATTATTATTATTATTATTATTATTATTATTATTATTATTATTATTATTATTATTATTATTATTATTATTATTATTATTATTATTATTATTATTATTATTATTATTATTATTATTATTATTATTATTATATTATTATTACTACTACTGGCATTATTAGTTATTACTAGTATTATTAGTATTATTGTTAGTATTATTATTACTATTATTATTGTTGTTGTTGCTATTGTTATTATGATTATCATTATTATAATCATTATTATATCATTACTATCAATATTTTTATCATGATTACTATTATTTTAATATCATCAACAAGCGTGACCTAAAAATGTTAGAAATCCAATTATGGTAATAGTTTAAGAAACGCTCACTAGCAATTTCTCACCTTTCTCTGAGAAATTATTTTTGTTTCATATTCTGAAATAGGTTGGTAGGTACATATTTCCGAAACTTGGTTCGAGCCGTAGGATTGAGCAGTGTGACAGTCGTTTGTTCCCCGCAGAGCTGCCCTCTGACGGGGCGTTACTCACGTTTTGTTCCATGTTTTCTCGAAAGGATCGATACATCGTTTGTAACTCCACAGTGGCAGTACATACTATTACATTCTATTGCAAGTGACGAATGGGGAGAAGTAGTACGTCAATAAACATCCGCCACAGAGAATACGCCTTCTTCATGGCCTCCTCTACCACTGGGAAAATTTTACATGGACTAAAGTAATTGGTGACTCAGGTGAAGGAACCGAAGGTTTGATTCCAGAACCTCTTTGATTTGCATGCGTTTCTGCAGTAGCACGTAGCACGGATTTTTCTCGAAATCCATTATTCCTCCAAATTCTCGTAAATAGTCAAACACTCTGAAAACGCTTTCTGTGACCGAGCGTCTTAGTCTTTGTTTTGGTCCTTCCATTGTCGTCGGACCACGTATTACCAGATAGCAACTGCCAGCCCACGTCACCTATCACGTAGCTTTCGTACATGTCAATCGCAACAAATTTCGAATGAAACCAATATAGTTATAATATTTATACGACACTATATTCTCAATTATTAAGCTATGTGATACATCTTACATTTTTCAAGTTACATCTTACCGAGTTCAAACTCCGTGGACCGACTATTCTGTCTTTTCACACAATTATCATAGTAAAAACCAAATTGGATATTTAATACCTCGACTCAAAGTTCCACCTTAAGTCTAAAACAGTAGTATAAATGCAAAATAGTGGTAATAGTGACCGCTGTGCCATCTGTCCAAAGATAATGAAAGCAGATCGAATGGATGGCACCCTAATGCCATCTGCCCACTAAATAGAGATTTATTCCTTTTTCCGCTGTGAGCTACTGACGAAGCAAGGCGGCATGGTACTGGGATGAGACCTTTAAAGACAACTGTCAAAGCTGATAAGACAGGGTGCCACTGTAATGCCACTTGCACGTCACAGAGGCACAATTGCTCTGTACAGCCCCCTCTGTGCACACGTGGCGAGACAAAATAGTATGATACAAGGATGAGAAGCTGAAGGCCAACTGTCAAATCAGGTAAACTGCATGGCCCCCAATTGTCATTTGCGTGTTACAGAGGTGGTGGTGCAGTTGCCCTGCAATTTGAGAATATATTAGACTTTGAGCGGTGGTCAAATGTTTTAAACCTGGTCGCTATATGAAGACTTTAGAATTCCGTTCACTTTGCACTGCTAAGGGATAAAAAAGTAAATGACGACCTTCCAATTGAGAACAGTTTGAGTATTGCAACTCTCACAAATAACAAGGAATATATCCAAAATGGTTCCCTCCACAAAAAAACTATCGACATAACGTGTATTTGAATAAGAACTACATTTTTATATATTAAGACACGGTCTACCTTTCACGGTTTACTAGTTATGCAAAGTCATTATGTGCTTTAGCCATAAAATTCAAAATATATATTTCACTTGCCATAAAATATCTTAAACATATGACTTTTTAATCAAAATTGCGAAAACCATTTTTGAGTAATTAAAAATTTTTGAAGAATTTTCCATGTGAAGGATAGTTCAGGGTAGATTAATTTTTTTTAAATCTTTGTAAGATATTAAACTTTAATACTAACTTTGGCTTTTAATCGACTTTTCGTTTTTCACTTACGCTGTTCAGACTTACAGACACACACACAGAGCTGGTTCTAAAAGTTATCTTTTTTTTCGTTTTTGGATTAAGAGGGTCTCAAAACCTTCTTCCGGTGAAATCTCGACTTCGAAATGTTGGGTCAAATATAGTAATTCTCCTACTTGTAATGTTATATATAATCCACTAAATGACTCAGTATATAAATCAAACCACAAACAAAGGCACCATACATCTCCAGGTGTAGAAGTATGAGCCCATTAAGCTGGTCAAATGCCGTAGACAATCTGGCCGTTTAAGTTTGGCCACGTGCAACAAAAACAGCAGCGAGTCCCTAATCTCCATGGTTACAGAATGAAAAAAATGAGCAGCGCCGTGCGTGCCATGTATGAATATGCTCGAGACTATATCAAATGCGTGTAATACTTCATTTTTTCTCTTCTCCCCCTTTCCCGCACTTTTCTCCACGCTTTCTCTCCCCTTTCCTTCCTTTTTACGTAGCGCACAGAAATGCAAATATATGTTTGCTACTTCCCCATGCTTCCAAGATACCGCTACAGTTCTACAAGGGAACAAGTTACAATTTTAATGTAATTCAAATGACCGAAGAATAATTAGCCACTTTTTAGAACATTAAAATTGCAGGAACGAGACATTAAATTCAAGTGATTACGACAGTAGGACATTAATTATACAGAAATCCAGAAATACAGCGTCAAGAAATTGTATGTACTAAAAGCAAGATCTCATTTAAAAGTCAAACATTTTATGTTGAAGTTCTGCGCTGAAGAAAATTAATTTAAAAAGAACTCAGATCCTATACAAAGATGGCATAATCAATGGCTTACCTAATTTGAGCCGCTAGGTTTAAATGTCAAAAAGTCTTATGTGTTATACTCACATGTCTTTCTCTACTCTTGTACTAACCATTCTTACAAATTCTTATTCCTATATCTTCTTAGTGTTAGTTGAGATAAACATTTGTACAAATTATCTTATTGCTTATTACCTTGTAGGTGCAAGGGGAATATTAGAATACAGTAGGCTTTGTGCGATAGTCAAATCTTTTAAACCTTTGAGATTCCGTTCTCTTTGCACACTTAACATATACAAAATAAACAACGATGATCCATTTCACGAAAGTTCTGTTTTCCGAAACTCACACACATAACAAGGAATATCTCCGAAATGGTACACTCTACAAGAAATTTATTCAGACATAAATTGTGTATTTTAGCAAGATCTACATTTTTTTGTAGTGTATGATTTGGTCTTTCTCTAACGGTTTACCAGTTATGCAAAAGTCGTCCAGAGTAAATACGACTACAGGGGCTATAGCCAGAAAATTCAAGATATACATTTCATTTGTCATAAAAATATCTCAAACATGTTACATTTTAATCAAAATCGTTTGAGGCATTTTCAAAATGTTCCATGTAAAGGGTAGTTTAGGGTGAGCCTATTTTCTTCAAAATCTTCGTGTCGCATCCTTGAAGGACATTGAACTTAGATACCAACTTTCGTTTTTAACCGAATTTTTGTTTTTGAGTTAAGCTGTCCACAGACACTGACACAGACACACACACACACACACACACACACACACACACACACACACACACACACACACACAGACCTGTTTCAAAAAATGATTTTTTTGGATTCAGGGGGTTTCAAAACAGACATTTACGGTGAAATCTGGACATCGAATTTTTGGTTGGAATACAATACCTTCCCTACTTATCAGTAGAGAAAGTAAAAATGGTGAAACATCTAATGCAGAAGGAGATTAAATAATTCGAAGAGAAAAACCTCAACACAGAATACATGAGGAAATATGGTTAATATAAACTGTGTGCGCAAGCAGGAAACTAGATTAGTGGTATTTAATCTTGTAGCCGTGCCAATGAATACTGATCGAGTCGTGTTGAGTGATCGTATGCATTTTTTGGAAAAAAATTATAACCTCGAAAGTGTATTTTCAGTGTAATCTGGGCATCGAATGTTTGAGTAGAGTGGAATGCGTGTAAGAGAATGTAATAAGATTCTCATGTGGCTCTCGGTTTCTCGAATAAATGTGTACTTCATTACTATTAATTAAAACGTTAATGCAGCGAGCCAGGGGAACATGTGTCGTTTCGTGTCTGCTGCCGCAAGCTCACAAACGCACGCAAAAAGAGGGTCCGGTCCGGTCCGTTACGTTACGTTACAACAATGAATGCCGACATTGCAAATGACGGAATGTTTTATTTCGTGGAATATTTTATGACGGGAGTGCGTGTTTATAAAATATGCCTCGCCTGCGATCTGACAAACGGAGTGGAAAACATTGTTCGACGATTTAGAAGACTGATAAACTCCCAAATACAACTTCAACTCTTAAATACTATGTAATAACTCAAAAATAATGTCATAAAACTGATGGAATGATAAATACTCTGCAACAGGAAAGCTAGGCATGTAGTATTTCTCACAGGGGATGGTTAAAAGCGCTGTAACGCCCAAAAACCTTTAAAAAGATTTTTATCGCAGGATTAGTGAGCATGAAATAACCTGAAGAAAGTTCACAGGGGATTTTAAATTTTATGAATCTGTATTGAAAATATATTGTTATATTTATAATTTAGTTGAGCATCATGAAACACCTTAATACAGTGGAACCTGCTGTATACGTAACCCAGTTATACGTAATTCGGGTTTACACGTAACTTTTTGTAGGTCCTTCGAGGGCATCCAGTGGCCAGCGTGTTTGCGGAAGTCGAGAACAGTCCATGTTACTTACTCCTCGGTATATAAGGAAGCGAGGAAACAGCAGAAGAGAGAGTTATAAACATGAATCTGTCAGTATGTCATCTCAGACTTGGAAAAAAGCCTGGCTATCTCGTTAACCAAGTACCACTTCCCTGTAAGCATTTACGCCGAAGAATTCAGTAAACAAATGCAATCACTTACAGTCATTTAGTTAGATATAATCTAATTTTTACTTTTTCTATTACATATAGAGAAAGTGCTGTACTCTGCTGGTGTTCCAAAAAATTGTCTGTAGATGTAGAAATGGGCGTTACTCAGAGTCGAAGCTCCCCTTCAAAAACCAACAAGGCGCTCACAAACGCTCCCTAGCAGTTTCCCATGAGACCAATATCTAATTGTTAAAAGGCACATCGCTTACCTAGGGACGGAAGTGCATGCGCCACCAACGTGCGTCAGTTCAACAGTTTCCATATGCAGAGGGGCGGCACCGATGTCCAACGTTTCCGAAAGAGGAAAAGTTGGATTTAACTTTATTCTTTGCTCCACAACATTGTTATTTATGTAACTAGTGTATAATCTGTCACAGTTGAAAAATTATGCACGTGTTACATAAGCTTTATGTAATTCTAGCATTAAAATACGTAAAATAATTAATTAATTTGCTAAATGCAAAATTATAATGTATCAGAGAACAGAGAAAAGTTTTGTGGGTGAAGATACAAAAGGTACGTTAGTTTAACTAACGAAAACAAATTACTGGCATTTTGAAATTTTCTTACAGGCACATTGGAGAAAGTTACTTTGTGGCGGTGGTGACGTCATTGCTGTGTTGTTGTCATGGTAATTAATTAATTCATTCATTTATTCTCTGTCACTGCTGCTAGATTTGTGGCGCGTGTGTGTGCGTGTGTCAATGTGTGTGTGTGTGTGTGTGTGTGTGTGTGTGTGTGTGTGTGTGTGTGTGTGTGTGTGTGTGTGTGTGTGTGTGTGTGTGTGTGTCAGTAAAAATCAAAGTTGGTATTAAAGTTTAATGTCTTTCAAGGATGCGGCACGAAGGTTTTGAAGAAAACTGCTTCACCCTAAACTACCCTTTACATGGAAAATGTTTCGAAAATTTTGATTTTCTTGAAAATGGCTCTAACGATTTTAATTAAAATGCCATACGTTTGAGGTATTTTATGACAAGTAAAATATATGTCTTGAATTTTCTGCCTATAACCAACGAAGTCCTATTTACTCTGGATGACTTGCATAATTGGTAAACCGTAAGAGGTAGACAAAATCTTAATGTACAAAAGATGTCGAGCACGCTAAAACACACAATTTAGGTCTGCATATATCTTTTTGTGAACCATTTTGGAGATATTTCTCGTTATTTGTGTAAAATTTGGAGAACTTATACTTTTGTCAAATGGAACATTGCTATTCATTTTTATATGTTAACCGTGAAAAGAGAACGGAATCTCAAAGTTTTAAAAGATTTGACTATCGCACAAAGTCTACTGTATTCTCATATTCCCGACGCATATGTAAGAAAATAAGCAATAAGATAATTTTTGCAAGATTTTATCTTGACTAACACAATATATACGTCTTGAGCTTCTAGCTATAAATGTTCAACATAAAATATTCTGCTGACTTGTATTTTTGACAGTTTCTAGGACAAGAGTGATTAGTTAGCTAATTTCTGATGCACGCTTATTCTTACAGACAATGCTTCCACACGTAAAATATATTACGTGAAATGTTCTCTACGCTTCTGTGAGTAACGAATATTTCATATATAAAACAGAAAGCATACGTATCCTTTGTACATTAAACGTAGACTGGAAACATAAATTTCCTACCTTCTTGCAGATCTGGAAGTGCTCAAAATTCCTGCTTGCTCGACGTTCTTCCCTCAGCCGGCACTCAACACACATTACGTCACATATCAGGAAATGTAAAACACAACCTCGTCTTGATATACCATCCCCACGGCAGCGAACCTCGGAACCCCATTGGACAATGCACGTCTTCCTGCAAAGTCAGTGCAGCGATTCAATTCACAATTAGAGAAGTGAGTGTGTGGGGTTTAAAGGCCCGCCGACAACGAGGTCATTTGGCAATTAGAGGATTCAGACACGACTAGACCGTGTTCCCTATCAAACAATTAACTCTGCTTGGTGACAGGATTCCATTAGCCATTTCTATACATTTTTACTTTCTCTACTGGTAAATAGTATTGTATTCCACCCAAAAATTCTGTGGTTCGTGCGTCTGTGGACAGCATAGCTCAAAAACGAAAAGTCGGTTAAAAACCTAAGTTGGTATTTAAGTTTAATGTCATTTAAGGATGCGACACGAAAATTTTCAAGAAAATAGTACCACCCTAAACTACCCTTTACATGGAGCATTTTACGAAAATTTTGATTTTCTTGAAAATGGCTTTAACGATTTTGATTAAGATGTCATATGTTTGAGATATTTGGATGTCAAATGAAATGTATATCTTGAATTTTCTGGCTATAGCCCCTGTGGTCGTATTTACTCTGGACGACTTTTGCATAACTGGTAAACCGTTAGAGATAGACAAAATCTTGCGATACAAAAAATGTAGATCTTGCTAAAATACACAATTTATGTCTGAATAAATTTTCTTGTAGGGTGAACCATTTCGAAGATATTCCTTTTTATGTGTGTGTATTTCGGGAAACTTAGAACTTTAGCGAAATGCAACATCGTTGTTCATTTTTTTATATGTTAAGCATGCAAAGAGAACGGGATCTCAAAGCTTTAAAATATTTGTCTATCGCACAAAGCACAATATTCCCCTTGTACCTACAAGAAAATGAGCAATAAGATAATTTGCATAAATGTTTATCTCAACTAACACGAACAAGATACAGGAATAAGAGTTTGTAATTATGGTTAGTACAAGAGTAGAGAAAGTCATGTGAGTGCAATAAATCAGAATTGTTTTTTCCTTTGACAATAAGAATAATTGAAGAAGGTGCCAGATGCGTACGGACAGAGTGTACCTACAGGTTGACTAATGTGCTATCGCAGTGACCCAGACACCCGCTGATAGAACATGGGCCCTCTGCTTGCTCTTCCAAATTGTTTCCCTGGAATCTGTGGTGCTCCACCTTTGCTTTACTGTTTCTTAATATCATTTGTATTCTCTCCTCATACACCCTTCCTCACTGATTTACAATCCAAACACGTCTGCAATGCGCTTCTGCACTCATGTGCTACTTTTCCTCGCGTCTAAGCTAAAATAACCCCAATTTTTATTTCACTCTGCAATCCAATGCCATGACTAAGTGTTAAGGAACAACCGCACCCACAACTTTTGTTTAAGAGTCTATTCACTATAATCCTCAATAATAGAAACATATACAGCATTCGTCAACCTTTTAAACACAAGATCTTCTTTCCTTCTTGCCATAGGGTAAAGGCGGGGCAAATGGACAGAGGGGCAAACGGACAGCTTCTAAGTAATTTTAGCGTATTTTGGCTTCCAAGGTTGGTAACAGTGTATGCTGTGACGCAGAGTGTTCATCTGGCTTCTGTTGATCAGCTGTATAAATATTTCCTGTGTAGACCTTCCAGAATTGTTGGAATCCAGCTTCAAAGCTCTGCAGGTAAAAATATACGTCTATAAATTTCTGAAACTGTAAGAAAATGCACTGAGTTTGCAAGGATTAGGCGGATTATGAGGGCTTCTAGAAACTTCTGCTACGTGTTACAGTCATCATAGGGAGTACCTTGGTATGTTGTTATGCTTACTGGAACCAAGGAGCTGCTGCCCTCTCTCAGGGAAGCTGTATATTAAGGGCGTGTAGAAGGGGGCAAACGGACAGCTTGCTGTGGGGGCATACGGACACGCTCTTATCGAAGCTTTCTGAGAGACAGATATAATTGTGATGCACATAAAAATGTATCCAAAGTATTCGCTAACTAAAATAGGTTGTTTATGATTTGTAGTTATTGTTCGGAACCGGCAAAGAACTTTAAATCGCTGCTCATGGAGCAAAGAATGCATGTCAGGTGCTGTGAAAACTGTAAGAGAGAATGGAGTGCCTTTGTGGAATAAACTTTATAACATTTTTAACTGTGATGAAACAGGGCTGTAGCTGATTTAAAACCAAAAAAAAAAAAAAAGTGATATCACCGCGCAGTAAGAAAGATGTAGTGAGCCAGGCAAGCTGTGAAAAGGGTGAAACCATTAGTGTGATGGCATGTGTCTCAGCAAAGGGGCAACATGTGCCCCCCTTTATAGTAATGAAAGGTCAGCGATACAATGAGAATTTTGAGATTGGCATGCCTCCAGGATCTAAAATTGTTCTATCAGAAAGTGGCTACATGAAGTGGGAACAATTTGCAGAATTTCTTTACCACTTTATTTCCGTGATACCTAGTATAACTGTGTCAGTGGATTCAGGAACTGCAGAATTTATCCTTTCAATCCCAACAGTCTTACAGACCATGTATTTTGTCCAGGACAAGTTCATTTACAGAATGAACAACATGAAAATGCAGAACCTGATATTGAAAATGAGATCCTTGAAGCTAAGAATCAGGCACCGTTCGACATTCTTCAAGATGTAATCCCAGAGAATGGGAACAATTGCGAAGTTCGCAGTTCACCAACACAATCAGGCCTGACTCAAGTTTCTACACCGTCGACAAGCTCGACTCGATAAGCCCTCATCCAATAACTACTCTGGAAATTAAAAGCAAACCAGGAACTAAAAGAAACTCGAGAAAGTCTGAAGTTATTACAAGCCCAGAATTTATAAATGATCTGAAAAAGAGGAAGACTGTCTGTGCTAAAAAGGAAAAGGCGGTAGCAGCGAAAGCCTGGAACACTGGAGCTAAGAAGAATCTTGTCTATGAAGCAGAAGATATCTGGAAGAAACGCCGAAATTGCTACAAGGAAGGTGAGAATTGGGTTCAGTGCCTCAACTGGTGCAAACTGGTACCACGTTAAGTGTGTAGAGGCTGGAAATGATCCATATTTCATGTGCCACAACTGTATAAGTGATGACAGTGACTAAAATTGTTGGTGTCCGTTTGCCCCCTACAGAGTGTCCTTTTGCCTCTGTGGTTGGGGCAAACGGACATTGTAACATCCTTAAACTAATTAATATTTTTCTGTTCATGTATCTTATTCCAGACTATATAATTTTCAGTTTTGTCAAATGAAGGTTCAGTGCTTCTGTTAAAATAATATTTTTGACTCTACAGTAAATAGTATGACCTTCATTATGAAAAATGTGCTTAGCCTGTCCGTTTGCCCCGCCTTTACCCTATATTAAGGTAGTTTTAAGAGAAATGAATGTATACCTTGAATTTTCTAGGAATAACCTCCTGAAGTACTCTTAATTCTGAATCACTTTTGCATTAGTCGTAAACCGTAAGGTCTAGGTTTTTTTCCAGTTCACATGTTTACCGTATAATAACCTACTTTACTTTCGTAATATTTTATTTACCTCAAAATTCACTTTAGAAATGTGAATTAATTTAATTAACACTGTAGCTTTACCTTCCTCGCGGCGTAACGAAATAGGCAGCAAAACGTGGACAAATGCCGTACTTATATGTTTTGGTTCCGACTGCTCGGCGCCGACCTCCCAATGACTTGTGCCGTAGCCGTTGTATAACAATACATTACATTACATTTACAATTACATTCACATTACATACAACTTTTGTCTCGTGGATATGTTACATATAAATATTAATATAAATGTTTAGTTTATTTTTATAGTTTTCCAGATAGTAAGACATATCTGCAGATATTATTATACGATGTCTTAATTCGTGTAATGGTATCCAAATACCTTGCTATTTAATCTAATTAGATATAGTAAGTAATGAAATTATTGTATTCCATCCAAAAATGCTGTGTAGCAATTTAAATCCAAATGGACGATTTGAGATCCTCCAAATAATATATATTTTAGAGAAAAATGAATCTGTGTTTCCGTGAAGCGCATAACTCAAAAATGGAAAGTTGGATAAACGCCAAACTTCAATATTTGCAGGAGACCCCCCCTCCCCTTCTTCCCCAAATTAACCTTTACATGGGTAGCTTTCGTTAATTTTGATTTTCTAAAAATGAGTGCATGATTTTTTATTAAAACATGTCCGTAAAATATATTTGCATGACATAGGAGTATTTTGATTTTAATAAGAGATAGAGAAAACCTTACTCATAAAAAATAACTAAATAAAAAGTGCAGAAAAAGTGGTGCTTCTCGTGTTGTTAACCGTTTCCAATATATTTGTTTGTGCGAATTTGGAAATATTTACAATCTTAAAGTGTTCCACCAAAAACTGACATCTCAAAGCCATCGGGTGGTATTTAGAGTTTTGACCGTCGACTTAGCCGACTACGTTGAAACTATGTATGGCTCCTTAGTTTGTTTCGTATATCGGTTGTTCTTTAGTGACGTAACAATTTAGTATGTTACCTTTTTGCCGCTTGTTGTTCCCATTCTACCTCGGTTGATATTTGCCTTAAAACCTTTCTGGAGGCATCGGTGTTGGAGAAGCTGCTATTACTATAGTAGCACTTTTACCCTCTTTATTGTGACTTGCAAAGATTTTATAGTGCTCTGGAATTACAGATGCATTAGATATATCCAGGTATATCCTCAACTCCTTATAGGTATGTACGATGAAATCTGTAAATATATTATGAAGGTTAACACAATTGATAGAAGTAGTTAGGAGTTTTAAACATACGAGTGTTGTATGCGCCTGTAAATTCAAACAATGTCGGTCAACATTTATCATATTTACGAGGTAGAAGGGAAAAACTTTTTAATGAATAATTTGTAGAGTGGGTAGGGAAAGTGGCGTGATTGTAACACATCATATTTTTATTACTGTAGCATATTTCTGTTTACTGACGCAACAGTACACAAAACAATCTGCAATATACTACAGTTTTGTTGTAGAAGTCTCTAAAGGTTTGTTTGGAAATAAATAATTTTGCAATAAATATAAGTTAATATTTCCCAGTCGTACTAGGGCCTTGAAGCTCTGGGATACCTGCCTCGACAGGTTGCCATTAATTTACACTACACAGTTTAATTGCATCTGATCCCACTGCACATTCAAAATCAACAATTCGCCCGCCGCATGCACGAGGGAGGGAAGGAGGGGGGAGGGGGAAACAAAAACAGAAAATTAATCAGAACAGGCTTCATATCCCATGTGAAACTCTCTCGTTCATACCGACCGACATACACTAAATTTAGCGCTCGCGAATAAATATTAGACAGCATTTCAAACATAAATATTGGACAACCTGAAGATCTACTGCACAACAGTCACAGTCGACAGCAAGTAAGTGTCAGGAGGAAGGGAACAGTGGCGGCACACCACGGTAGAAGAAATAGGCTCATATAACATAGTTATAGTAATTTTTACATCTTCGTATTGCATCAATAAGACACTAAACTTAAACACTAACCTTGGTTTTTAATCGACTTTTCATTTTTGAGTTATGCTGTCCACGGACTGAAAGACATACACACGCACACACACTCATCACTATCATCACATCATCACTATCATTAGTACTATCATTATTACCATTATTATTATAATTACTATTATTATTATTATTATTATTATTATTATTATTATTATTATTATTATTATTATTATTATTATTATTATTATTATTATTATTATTATTATTATTATTATTATTATTATTATTATTATTATTATTATTATTATTATTATTATTATTATTATTATTATTATTATTATTATTATTATTATTATTATTATTATTATTATTATTATTATTATTATTATTATTATTATTATTATTATTATTATTATTATTATTATTACTATTATTATCATTGTTATTATTATTATTATTATTATTATTATTATTATTATTATTATTATTATTATTATTATTATTATTATTATTATTATTATTATTACTATTATTACTATTATTATTATTATTATTATTATTATTATTACTATTATTATTATTATTATTATTATTATCATTATTGCTGTTATTATTGTTATTGTTGTTATTGTTATTATTACTATTATTATTAATATTATTACTATTATTACTATACTTATTACGATTATTACTATTACTATTATTATTACCATTTTATTATTATTATTATTATTATTATTATTATTATTATTATTATTATTATTATTATTATTATTATTATTATTATTATTATTATTATTATTATTATTATTATTATTATTATTATTATTATTATTATTATTATTATTATTATTATTATTATTATTATTATTATTATTATTATTATTATTATTATTATTATTATTATTATTATTATTATTATTATTATTATTATTATTATTATTATTATTATTATTATTATTATTATTATTATTATTATTATTATTATTATTACTAGTTTTCCCCTTTTTATTATTACCGTTATTATTACTACTATTTGTACCATTATTATTACCATTATTACTATTATTACTACTATTTTTACTATTAGTACTGTTATTATTGCTATATTTTTTCGTATTCTCCGAAGAGTAAGTAAAAACAAAGGCAAGCACAATTGAATTCTGTTTTAACGAAAGACTACACCATGTTGTTTCCTTAATTTGACTGAAGAGGGAAGCTAGAGCGTAATTTGATTATGTGGCTTCTAAATACTATATACCTATTGCACAAGAAGTGAAGAGAGGGTGGAAATTTGGGAACACCCCAAATATTACGAGTACATTCTAGTACATTCTAGTTGATGAAGTTAGTTCTCAAAAGCGGACCCTCGGATGTTTCTAGCACATGTATTTCGAACACCTGAGGTAGCCTAAAAGTAGGTCTTAGGGGCGTGAAGTGCATTAATGTGAATAAGCAGAACTGGATCCCACAGTAGGGCTGTGGTAAAGTAGCGGCTTTCACAACTTAAGTACGCAGGCTAAATCGCTAGCGGATTTTCGTCCCCCCCCCCCCCCCCGCCTGCCCAGGAAAGTTTGTCTTAGAGATCTCTCTCTTTTTTTTTGCAGCATTCGAAGGGTGTGTGTGTGTGTGGGTGGGTGGGTGGGTGTGTGGATGGGTGTCTGTGTGTGAGTAGGTGGGTGTGTGTGTGTGGGTGGGTGGATGGGTGTCTGTGTGTGTGAGTAGGTGGGTGTCTGTGTGTGTGTGGGTGGGTGTGTGGATGGGTGTGTGTGTGGATAGGGTGGGTGGGTGGGTGTGTGTGTCTGTGTGTGTGGGTGGGTGTCTGTGTGTGTGGGTGGGTGGGTGTGTGGATGGGTGTCTGTGTGTGTGGATATGGTGGGTGGGTGGGTGGGTGTGTGTGTCTGTGTGTGTGAGTGGGTGGGTGTGTGTGTGTGGGTGGGTGGGTGTGTGGATGGGTGTCTGTGTGAGTGGGTGGGTGTCTGTGTGTGTGGATAGGGTGGGTGGGTGTGTGTGTCTGTGTGTGTGAGTGGGTGGGTGTCTGTGTGTGTGGGTGTGTGGATGGGTGTCTGTGTGTGTGGATTGGGTGGGTGGGTGGGTGTGTGGATGGGTGTCTGTGTGTGAGAGGGTGGGTGTCTGTGTGTGTGAGTGGGTGGGTGTCTGTGTGTGTGGGTGGGTGTGTGGATGGGTGTCTGTGTGTGTGGATAGGGTGGGTGGGTGGGTGTGTGTGTCTGTGGGTGTGAGTGGGTGGGTGGGTGTGTGTGTCTGTGGGTGTGAGTGGGTGGGTGTCTGTGTGTGTGGGTGGGTGGGTGTGTGGATGGGTGTCTGTGTGTGTGAGTGGGTGGGTGTGTGTGGGTGGGTGGGTGTCTGTGTGTGTGGGTGGGTGTCTGTGTGTGTGGATGGGTGTCTGTGTGTGAGTGGGTGGGTGTCTGTGTGTGTGGGTGGGTGGGTGTCTGTGTGGGTGGATGGGTGTCTGTGTGCCTGTGTGTGAGTGGGTGGGTGTCTGTGTGTGTGAGTGGGTGGGTGTCTGTGTGTGTGGGTGGGTGGGTGGGTGTGTGGATGGGTGTCTGTGTGTGTGGATAGGGTGGGTGGGTGTGTGGATGGGTGTCTGTGTGTGTGAGTGGGTGGGTGTCTGTGTGTGTGGGTGGGTGGGTGGGTGTGTGGATGGGTGTCTGTGTGTGTGGATAGGGTGGGTGGGTGTGTGTGTCTGTGTGTGTGAGTGGGTGGGTGTATGTGTGTGTGTGGGTGGGTGTGTGGATGGGTGTCTGTGTGTGGATAGGGTGGGTGGGTGTGTGGATGCGTGTCTGTGTGTGTGTGAGTGGATGGGTGTCTGTGTGTGTGGATAGGGTGGGTGGGTGTGTGGATGCGTGTCTGTGTGTGTGTGTGAGTGGATGGGTGTCTGTGTGTGTGTGTGGGTGTGTGGATGGTTGTCTGTGTGTGTGGATAGGGTGGGTGGGTGTGTGTGTGTGAGTGGGTGGGTGTCTGTGTGTGTGTGGGTGGGTGTGTGGATGGGTGTCTGTGTGTGTGAGTGGGTGGTGTCTGTTTTTTTTTTTATTTATTTTTTTTTTTTTATTGCATGCCCCATTCCGTATGAATACTACATGCTTGAATTTATTTATTTACATACAAATTACATTTTATATATACATGTACATATTGTTGGTGATGTTCTATTTGAACATTTACATCTTTATTTACCTCTAATTTTTTATCTACCTTAGTCTAATTGAGTACTTCATAAATCTAGTACTTGTCTGTGTGTGTGTGGGTGGGTGGGTGGGTGTGTGTGTCTGTGTGTGTGGGTGGGTGGGTGTCTGTGTGTGTGTGGGTGGGTGGGTGTGTGGATGGGTGTCTGTGTGTGTGGATAGGGTGGTGGGTGGGTGGGTGTGTGTGTCTGTGTGTGTGAGTGGGTGGGTGTCTGTGTGTGTGTGGGTGGGTGGGTGTGTGGATGGGTGTCTGTGTGTGTGTGGGTGGGTGTGTGTGTGTCTGTGTGTGTGCGGGTGTGTCTTTTTTCGGGTATTTTTTTTTTTTTTTTTTTTTAGAGCGAATCACCGTTATTCATTTTTTTATGTTAACCGTGAGAGAATTCAACTTGAAAGAAGGGATTTCGAAAGCTTTAAAAGATTTGACTATCGCACAAAGCCTACTGTATTCTAACATTCCCCTTGCACCTACAAGGAAATAAGCAAAAGATAATTTGTACAAATGTTTATTTCAACTAACACGAAGAAGATATAGGATTTAAGAGTTTGTAAGAATGGTTAGTTCAAGAGTAGAGAAAGTCATGTGAGTGCAGCAGTTTTCTTCATTCTTACTTCTTCTTCTTCTTTTTGTCATTTCTTGCCTTGTCTTTCTTACTCTCTAATAGTTTTCCTCATTTCTTTACAATATTCCCTTCTTTCCCTTATCACCATGTGGTTAAAGTACACTAAACTTTTAAGTTGAACGCAGTTAGCAAAAAGTTAACCTCGTCCCCAGCGTTATCACACCGCACGTGCTGCAGGAAGCGTTAGCCAAAAACGGCTCACATCCGTTCCCGAACGAACCATGCCGTATCAGCTTAACGTCGGTAATAACAACCCCTTCCTTATCAACAGCGTGTAACTGCGTGTTTATGTGCACCCTGCATAAAGTTCCTTTAGTGCTAAACTCCGCCGTTACCATACTAACATACTGCTAATTGTTTTTATATCGCACTTAGGCTAAAGGGACGCGCAAGCATTCCGTCCGGAACGTGAAAGTAAAGTATTTTACCTAACTTTACAACCTTTATCATATATTCACGACACAAGTACCGTCTGGTTCAATAGAAACAACAACACACCTGTCTACGTGCACTTTAACAAGTTACACAGCCACAATTACCTACCAAAGTTATATTTACTTTCTCTACTGGTAAGTAGGGGAAGTATTGTATTCCACCCAAAAATTCGAAGTCGAGATTTCACCGGAAATACATGTTTTGAGGCCCCCTGAATCCAAAAAAAGCATTTTTAGAAAAAGGTCCGTGTCTGTATCTGTGTGTGTGTGTCTGTGTGTCTGTGTGTCTGTCAGTCTGTCAGTCTGTGGACAGCATAGCTCAAAAACGAAAAGTCGGTTAAAAACCAAAGTTGATATTTAACTTTAATGTCGTTCAAGGATGTGACATGAAGATTTTCAAGAAAATAGCCCCACCCTAAACTACCCTTTACATGGAAAATTTTTCGAAAATTTTGATTTTCTTGAAAATGGCTCTAACGATTTTGATTAAAATGTCATATGTTTGAGATATTTTTATGACAAATGAAATGTATATCATGAATTTTCTGGCTATAGCCCCTGTAGTCGTATTTACTCTGGACGACTTTTGCATAACTGGTAAACCGTTTGAGATAGACCAAATTATACTATGCAAAAAATGTAGATCTTGCTAAAATACACAATTTATGTCTCAATAAATTTTCTTGTAGGGTGAACCATTTCGGAGGTATACCTTGTTATGTGTGTGAGTTTCGGAAAACTTGGAACTTTCGTGAAATGGGTCATCGTTCATTTTTTATATGTTACGTGTACAAAGAGAACGGAATCTCAAAGCTTTTAAAAGATTTGACTACCGCACAGAGCCTACTGTATTCCAATATTCCCCTTGCACCTACAAGGAAATAAGCAATAAGATAATTTGTACAAATGTTTATCTCAACTAACACGAAGAAGATAGGAATAAGAATTTGTAAGAATGGTTAGTACAAGAGTAGAGAAGGTCATGTGAGTGCAACACATCAGATTTTTTTAGTTTATAAACAGTCCTGTTAATTGAAATTTATTTATGTGCTATACAGAAGCATTACAAAAAGAAATCTGATGTGTTGCACTCACTTGACTTTCTCTACTCTTGTACTAACCATTCTTACAAACTCTTATTCCTATATCTTCTTCTTGTTAGTTGAGATAAACATTTGTACAAATTATCTTTTGCTTATTTCCTTGTAGGTGCAAAGGGAAAATTAGAACACACTAGGCTTTTTGCGATAGTCAAATATTTTAAAGCTTAAGATTCCGTTCTCTTTGCACACTTAACATATAAAAAAATGAACAACGATGCTCCATTTCACGAAATTTTATGTTTTCTGAAACTGACACACATAACAGGGAATATCTCCGAAATGGTTCACTCTACAAGAAAATTTGTTCGGACATAAGTTGTGTATTTTAGCAAGATCTACATTTTTGTATAGTATAATTTGGTCTATCTCTAATGGTTTACCAATTATGCAAAAGTCGTCCAGAGTAAATACGACAACAGGCGCTATAGACAGAAAATTCAAGATATACATTTAATTTTTCATCAAAATATCTCAAACATATGACATTTTAATATAAATCGTTAGAACCATTTTCATGAAAATACAAATTTTCGAAAAATATTCCACGTAAAGGGTAGTTTAGAGTGGGGATTTTTCTTCAAAATCTTCTTGTCGCATCCTTGAAAGACATTAAACTTAAACACCATCTTTGGTTTTTAATCGACTTTTCCTTTCTGAGTTATGCTGTCCACAGACAGACACACACAGACATTTTTCTAAAAATGCTTTTTTTTTTTTTTTTTTTTTTTTTGGATTGAGGGGTCTCAAAACATATTTCCGGTGAAATCTCGACATCGAATTTTCTGGTGGAATACAATACTTCGCCTACTTAACAGTAGAGAAATTAAAAAAAAGGAAAAATAAGGAATGGCATCTTGTTCTTTGATCAGCCGATTTGGAAAAAAATAAGTACTTTTTGATCCAAATTGGATGCGTAATTCCACAAGAATATAACAAAACAACAGGTAACAAAAGATTGCTGGAAGCTTGTTGAATTTTCTGGATGCCGGCGTGTTTGAGGCAACGAACAAAGTTTAGCTTTTAAGAATTGCAGTTACAGACACGAGTTGGTCAGTGCGGTGAGTTACCGTAGTAAGTGATTGAGAGACAGAGAAAGTGAAGAAAGACAGTAAAAGAATTGAATCAAGGTTAAGAGAAATAAAACTTTAGTTGTGATATAATGAAAGACTGCGGACTGTGTTAGTGACGAGAAGAAAATTATAAATAAATTAAAATTGTAGACGACATTAAAGTTATAGAAAAGTAAGCAGACTGATTAGGTCGTTTTGACACAATCCATTAAACAAATCGCCTCTAGATTACGTGTATTAGCAGACAAAGGTATTTTGTAGAAGCTATTTTATTGACAGAGAGGTTATCTACAGAAGACTGCTTAATTTCGATTCAGAAGTATTGTGATACATCCCACTCCTGACACCAGTGTCTAAAGTGGCAAGTCCAGTTAGTTTTTTCTGTCGCCTTATTTCTCTTCTAAAGTTAAAGCACATAAGAGTCTTCTTTTTATAGTTAACACAGTTTGCAGTTCCTCGTGACTTTCAACTCACAACTGTTCTGTCGGATCGTAAGCTTGATATACGCCTTTCTATCTTTAAGTTTTACTACTGTCTCTGTCTCTTTCTTCAAACATCTGCTTTTGGCGTTACACACACTCAGAATGACTGTACATACATTCGCACAACACACACACACACAACACACACACACACACACACACACACACACACACACACACACACACACACACACACACACACACACACACACACACACACACACACTGCTAACAGCTATCTCGTTCAATACTCAAAGAGTCCATCTTAAAAAACTGGCTGCCCTCGCTGTCTGGACTCGCTTATATAGGCGAGAATAGCGCAGCATGGATTTTTCTCGAAATGCACCTTTTCGTAAACAAGTCCGGTAGTTGAACAGTTTCTACAACTGTCTGGAATCGCTTTGTTTTATAGCACTCATAGTAGTTTTTGTTCTGACCCCTCTACTGTCGTGCCATATATTTACAAGCAACGCTGTGAGGTAGCTTGACCTGGTGCTGGCTGCCGATCAGGGTCACAGTATTTTATACCTTTAAAGTAACAGACTACTGACATGTTTAACTAATTCAAGTGCTTCTACTGTGGCAATCTACTCATAAGTCATAACTTTCAAATTTAAAGTAGCTTTTGTTCCAAAATAATGAAGTGTGACTTCAAGTTTTCTAAACAAAGACTTGTAACATAGATGCTTCATTTATTATATTTAGGGTGTGCTGCAGAAACCATCTAGAAGGCGCATGTAACAACCAGCTGACCGTTGGAACTAATACATTAAAAACTGAACATTACACTCCTATTTCCTAAATAGCAGCGAGAATATCTGAACTATTCCAATGTATCTACTAAGGCCTTTATTATATAGGGTGAAAGTGAAACGATCCGCCAGACTTTAACAGTGAATTTCTCATGTTATGAATAACAAGAAAGTCTAATACCAAAATGTTCACTATCTCTGTGAATAGTGTAACTAAAAAATTAAGTTAAGTTTAATATCCAACAAGGACGCGACACGAACATTTTGAAGAAAATTTCTCCACCCTAAACAAGTCTTTGCGTGGAAAATTTTTTGAAAATTTTAATTTTCTCGAAAATGACTAACGCTTTTAATTAAAATGCCATGAATTTAAGATACTTTTACGGGAGATGAAACTTATACGTTGAATTTTCTGGCCATAGACCATGTAGTCCCGTTTACAGTTTCTCTTCCATAACTGGTAAGCCGTATGAGATTGACCAATTCTTACTATACAAAAATGTAAATCTCTTATAAACACAATTTTTATCAATGATTTTTTCATCAAGTGAACCATTTCGGAGATATGCCTTGTTATTTGTGTGCGTTTTGCAATACTTATACTTCTCGGAAACGAAAGATCGTTATTCACTTTTTATCTCCTGGCCGTTCAAAGAGAACGGAATTTCAAAATCTTCATATAGCAACCAGCTTTAAGAGATTAGACAATCGCTGAAAGCCTACAGCATTCCCATATTCCCCTAGCACCTACAAGAAAATTATCAGTAAGGTAATTTCTACAAATGTTTACCTCGACTAACACAAAGAAAATTCTCACGATGTTTACTTTGCAATCTTAAAGGGATTTTTGCATTTATACAAATTTTCATGTTTGTGCTATTAATGCTTTTTTGTGTCTATTCATAAAATGAGAACAATTCTTATGTAATTCTGTGACGAATTTTGGATTCTAATACAACATACCCTTTAGCTGACTGACGGTAAGAAGAAGAAAAAAAAAAAGAAGAAGAAAAACGGTAGAAAACCCTGTAATAAGAAATAGGCGAGAATTTCTACCCTATATGGGCATCGAAGTGTAGACCGGCGCCATCCAACGGCACGAAAGAATCATTCATTGCATTACCCGCCACAAACAAACTCGCAAAGTGGCGCCAGTTACAAGAACTACCCCTCGTATTATCGAGCGATTCAGAGAGTGTGGAGTAGGCACCGGCTGCCATCTCGCGGGGAAAAAAACAAGCTCATCGACATGTCAACAGATTCAAATGGAATTGTATACAATAGTGATTGCAATAAAAGTTATTACGTCTAGTTTTTATTACTCGTTCTGGCTTTGAGCGACAGTCAAATTTTTAAAGCTTTCAAATTCCGTTCTCTTTGCACGGTTTACATATAAAAAACGAATAACGATGTTCCATTTGAAAGAAGTATGTGTTCTCCGAAACTCGCACAAATAACAAGGAATATCTCCGAAATAGATTACTCTACAAAAATTATTAAGACATAAATTGTGTGTTGCAGCAAGATCTACATCTTTTGTACAGTAAGATTTTTTTTCTATCTCATACGGTTTACCAGTTATGCAAAAGTTATCCGGAGTTAACAAGACTACGTGGGCTACAGCTATATTCAACATGCATATTTCATTTGCCATAAAATATATAAAATATGTGGCATTTTAATCGAAGTATTTAGTCATTTTGGAGAAAATCGAAATTTCTGAAAAAGTGTCCATGTAAAGGGGAGTTGATGGTGTATCAATTCTCTTCAAATTTTCGTGTCACATCTTTGAAAGACAAACTTAAATACCAACTTTGGTATTCAACCGACTTTTCGTTTTTGAGCTAAGCTGTCCACAGACTGACAGACACACACACACGGGCCTTTTTATAAAAATACCTTTTTTTATATTCAGGGGGCCTCAAAACATATTTCCGGTGAAATCTCGACATCGAATTTTTGGGTGGAATACAATACTGCCACCAATTACTATAGATAATAACTGAGAACCTTGCAACCACTCTATTCTCGCTTGTATGAATTATTTTTACCAAAATTAGTTGGTCTCTGACCAGAACAGTCAGCCTTCAAGTAAAAAATAGTTGTGAACCTTTCTTTGCCTTTTTATTTCAAAATCAGCTACTGGATTATATTTAATGACTTCATTTCAGGGTTCACTATGATTTATAAATAGAAACAATGAGGTTTACAAAACGCAGCATCTATTGCAACAAAAAAGTAACAAATTGTGGATTCTTTTAAATTTAATTTACACAAAAACTGTTGAATCTATTGAAATACGCCAAAGGAAAAAGTTGTCGTTTATTCTAGTTTCTATGAATATAGCCATAAATCAAGAATCTTCAATCGATAATAATTCAGCGAGAAGATAAATAAATTTTCTTGATAAAAATATTTTTTTTTCTAGAAAACTATAAACTTTTCATCGTTTTGGTATTAGACTTTCTTGTTAATCACAACAGGAAAAATTCGCTGTTAAACTATTCTTTCAAATGCTTATTTCTCCATCTACTTAATTTGAATCTACATAAGCATTTTCAGAAATTACCCTATTGCGAATTTTTTGTAGGTGCAAGAGGGATATAGGAGTACAATAGGCTTTAAGTCATAGTGAAATGTTTTAAGAGCTGGTTCCTATACGATGCCTTTGAAATTCCATTCTCTTTGGAAGGCCAAGAATAAAAACAATGAATTACATATTCCTATTTTCAAGAAGATTGCCCCACTCCATATTACCATTTGTATGGGACATTTTTAGAAACTTTTGAACCCTACAATGCTTCAAACTGTAGGTGACTTTCGCTTTTGCCAGTTTTTCAAAAGTGCTCGAAAGAGTAATGTTCAGTAGACTGTATAAACACCTCGAATATAAAAAGATAGTTGTGAAGAGTCAGTTTAGGTTCAGAAAAGGAATTTCAACAAATAATGCAACTTTTAAGCTTACACGTCAAGTGTTAACTGCCCTAAAAATATGCCTGTGGGTGGTATTTTCTGTGACCTTGCAAGGGCATTTACTCAGATTTTGTGGACTTAAAAATGAAAATTTACGTTGGCTCAAATCTTTTTTCCTTTACATATTATGTCGATGACAAATTGTCCTGTTAGTAATAATGTAGCTTTGTAGCTAGTTCCCAGCTGTTTTAGTAACAAATCATTCTCAATTGCTGCTTAAACTTATGTGTATTGAACAACTGTCAATAGATGGCATGCATTGCTAATTATATAAGAAAATAATGAGTTGTGGCAGGAAAAGCCTAGTGATAGTTTAGAACAAACTTAAACTTGTATTTGTAAATGCATATTATGTTGAACTTATATCTATACAAGGATCTGATTTTGTTTCTGAATTATCTCCACTTTGTTTTTTATGTTTGTATATGTGCTTTTATGCTATACTCTACATTTTCATTGTCATATTCAAAACAATTCTTTAAATTGAAGTGAATATTAGACTTGATATTTATGATCACCGTCTTCCAAAGAATCGGAAAAGAGCATATCATATTTTAAATTTTCTCATAGGCGATCCATAGTATTTTGATTAGAAGACAGGATAAGATGCATATATTGAACTCTCTGCAAATAGCTTGTGAAGTTCGCGCGTGTTTAGAGACACCCATATAGTAGTACAACCACCCAGAGTTAATATTTAGTCAATATCTTCAGTTTTCGAAACACATTTGTTTCGAGTGTCTACTGTTGAACGTATTCTTTGTTCATTAGGAGAACAGAAACCCATAAAAGTACACCACGGAAGCGAAGAACTCCTTCGTCTTTTTTCCCCCATCCGAACCGAAATTAATTCTATCTCCATAACAACGGGCAGATATTACAAGACATCCTTGGGTAGAAGACTTACAAGCAAAGCCTCAATTTTCTTTCTACTGAGATGAACCGTACTTTTAAACTAATAATCTTTCTCCAGGGTAACTCTAATACAGGCGGTACACCTGCAGGAGGCTTTGTTTCCAGCCAAATGAGCAAGGAATAACCATAGCAGGGTTTCAAGGAGTAATAAACTTGTATACGCAAAACAATCTATATGATTAAGCGACTGTTCTTCGTTCTATCTCATACAACTTCAACTGTATGAATATGAACATAAATTTATTGAATACATCTTGGGCAGAGCTATTAGCCCTCTGAAATTACCCACATATAACTTTTTGGCACGTGTTCTCGTGTATTCTCTAACTACTATTTATCGCCCTTTTCAAATTTGTCTTTTCTACTTTACTTTCCTCTTTAGATTCCCCTGATTTTTCCAAAATTCCCTTGTACGTCCAATTTTTCCTAAATTATTTATTTTTTCAAACTACCCATTTCATTCTAAAATTTATTTCCCCCTCCCCATTTTTCTACATTTCTGAACCATTTGCTAATAATTTTTGGAACATTTCTAATTATTATATCCACTAACCACACATTGGTATGGCATTTGGAACATATTTAATCTACTTATATGCATTTTATTAAATGTTCTACTTGTTACTATTAATGATCGGATGGATGGATGGATGGATGGATGGATGGAT